>JAHDVE020002206.1:0-54567 GCA_022606495.2 Halesus radiatus | reverse complement strand
GGTCCGAGACCCTCCGAATTCCCGTCCTCCAGACAGTTACATTTAAAGGAGATCAAACCGGTTCCGTCCCCTCGTCAAACAACATTAGATACTTGCGAATTTTTGGAAAGTCCGGGTTGAAAGGCCGTCCCCCGCATCAAGTGTTCAGAGATAACCACGCTTAAATCAGCAATTATCTCTGCCCAATCGATAGGTACAAATTATAAATATATGTAAACAATATGAGTTTTTATAATCCACAATACTCCAGTTTTCCCAGAAAATTGTGGATCTGACATCTCCAACACAGGTCGTGAATCTGTGCCAGATATCCAGATATACTACATATCAAAATACATAAAAGTGATAATACAATATATATAATAGATTACTTTTGGTTTGGTTGACAGGTTGATTTAGTGAGACCCTGCTATCTCATGTAGTTTGAATTTAACTGTAGATTGATTTTTGTTTGGAGAAAAGGTAGGACTCCAAAAAGCCCAAAATTTGCAAGGCCTGAACCTTGAAAACCTAAGCCGAAGATAAAATTAATTTTATAACATAACTTGGGAACGTATTGTCGACGAATGATTATGCTTATTTTGACATTTCTAATAATGTGGGTTTTTGTTTGTTCTGTTGAATTCATCAATATGTTCGAACGGGAGTGGAGCGCCTTTGAATTGAATCTTTCCATGAAAATGGCGCTATAAAATATGTATGTACGCAAACTACAAATACGTGATTTCTAAAAGATGATAATTCATCGCAAAAGATGATAGTTGTTTTTCAATTAAATGTCGACGTTTGTTAAGGTACTTATTCTTCGTAAGATGTACTGAAATTCGAATATATATATACATACTTATACGTATCTACATACTTCGATAAAGGAGGGTGTGGTTTGGAATGTTGACCTAGTTTTAATAACAGTCGAGGATGTGTGTCATTGAGATATGCGACAGTTATTAAGTGTCAGAGACCCCCGTCAGGAAGCACAACAATTAGATACTTGGTTTGTTTTAGAATGATAACGATCTTTGAATTAATAAAAATCGTTTGGAATGTTGATAATATTAGTAACGTTAGTTTTCGAATTTATATGTTAGGAAAACATATATATTAATAAAATAAATTGTTTTTATAGGAGATATACATAAATATAATAATTGGTTTTATATATATACATATTAAACATTGTATATAAATAAGGATAAAATAAATAACGGCCATATAGATTTGATAGATACATTATACGCTTTATACATACATATATACCCATACACACACATACATACTCTTAGTAAAGGCCAAGTCTTTAGCCGAAGTTATTTCACTACACAGTGAAATACCTATAAAGGATGTTCTGAAGTTGTTGACTATGAATTAACTCGATAAAGACAATTATACAGGTAGGTATCTACCGGAAATTATTATAAATACCTAAATGTATTTATGTAAAAATAGGTATTTTTGAATATTTAAAAGTCAAGTACAGGTAATGAGTGAGACAATTGAATGATCTTTAGTACTCGTTTAATTATAATTCAATGCGAAAAGAGAGGTTTATACAGGTAAGTATCTAACGGAAATTATTATAAATACCTAAATGTATTTATGTAAAAATAGATATTTCTGAATATTTAAAATCAAGTACTGGTATTGAGTGAGACAATTGAATTATCTTTAGTACTCGTTTAATTATAATTCAATGCGAAAGGTAAGGCTTATCGTAAAATATCTTATGAAGGTAGATGTACCCGCTGGGTATCATAAAATGTACTTGAACACAAATATTTGATTGGAACGGCTTTGATCAAGTGTACAAAACATTTACTCATAATAGATAACGGTCGTATAGTATTGACCTATATATTAAACATTAAATATAATCATATATATATATACATATATACATACATATAATATGTGCGCTTATACATCATTAGAAATATAATTCATGTCTCCGTCCTCGCCTTCCCCGAGAGAACCTGAAAACTTTAATATTTAATGGTTGGCTCACCTGAACTCCCGACAAATTTCATAATTTTTCCAGACGGGTTATACACGCCAATTATGAAGATTCAGAAAATATTGAACTTCCCTGCCTGGTATGTTTAATCTAATTTAGAAATATTTACTTAACAACAATCTAGCGTTACCTAATTTCAATTCGTGATCTACCGATTTGTACTATTTCTTCAAATTTAATGATCTCTAAATCCAAATATTATTAGATAATATTTAATTTTTGATGTTTTATTTTCCTATTTTATTCTTTGTACTCACGTAATTCTCTTTACTAACTATTAATTAAATCCGTAAACCGAACGCTTGGTAATATTTTAGAGCTTTATTATTTTTCTTTGACGAAATTAATCCCACGCTAGGTATTAAAAAAGAATTATATGAAACTAAGACTCAGCCGTTTTTAAACTTTCACTAAATTATTTTAAACGCAATTATATTTAATTTTTCTTAAACTCGTAATAAATTCAGTTCAACACAAAATATGAATTAAATCACATTTCATTTAAACAATTTTAATTAATTCACAGAAGCAAATTTTAAAAATCTTTAAACAAATAACTTTATTAATTTTAGAAATTTTCAATATTTATTAAATTATTATTATTATCACATTGCTCTAACAGTTTTGAGAAAATTAAATCAAATATATTGTTATCAACTTTAATTGCAACTTTTAGAATCTTCAACGTAATTTAGTATTATTAATTTTTAGGAAATTTCACTATTTATGAAACTATTATTGAATTAGATAGATCGGCAACTATTTAAGAAATTTTTAATAAATAAATTATTATTAATTTGAACACAAAACACTTTATTTACTGGGTCACTTTTTTTTATATCACTTCACTTAAGTATAATGAATTTTAGAAAACTTCGATTTTTATCAAACTATAATTGAATTAATTCAACAACTATTTAAAAGAGTTTATTTAAAACTTTATTTATTTTTATATCACTTCACTTAAGTATAATGAATTTTAGAAAACTTCGATTCAAACACTTTATTTATAAACACTTTCGATTATTATAATTTCACTTAAAACCACCAATTTTGATTAATTCACAGAAGTAATTTTTAGTATCAACTTAAGTATAATGAATTTTAGAAACTTCAATATTTATCAAACTATTATTGAATTAAATCAAACTATTATTGAATTGAATCAAACTATTATTGAATCAATTCAACAACTATTTAAAAGAATTTATTTAAAACTTTATTTATTTTTATATCACTTCACTTAAGTATAATGAATTTTAGAAAACTTCGATTCAAACACTTTATTTATAAACACTTTCGATTATTATAATTTCACTTAAAACCACCAATTTTGATTAATTCACAGAAGTAATTTTTAGTATCAACTTAAGTATAATGAATTTTAGAAACTTCAATATTTATCAAACTATTATTGAATCAAATCAAACAATTACTATTCAAAAGAATTTATTTAAAACTTTATTTAATTGTAAGAATCGAATCGAATGAAAACTTCTAAGTCCAAAATCAAACAATTACTTAAAATCGGTCAGCACGTAATTAAATATTTCCTCGCCCGACGTATTCCGCGACTAACTCCCTTATTCTGCCGTTAAATTCCCTTATATATCCAGATTAAAATCAAAAGGCCCTAACTGCATTCCATACCTTCATTAAATTATGTTCTCTATTAACTCGTAAACCTATATGTAAGTAATACTAATTACTAATACTAACATGTGAATATTCGATTAACGCATATTTTCGTGCAATTCTCAATTGATCCTAATATTGGTGTAAACACTTTATAAGTTCTTCCCCACCTCACCTGCCTGAGTTAATAAATATACCTTTCCAGAATGATTTTTCAATGTGTTGCACTGCTTCTTCCTGGTCTAGCTGTATTACACCTTTTGCATGTACCTATCGTCTGCTTATACTTTCATCCGGGTCGATTGATATCATCCTTAATTGATTTTTCACTACCTTTAATAATTTTATGTATTAATTTATTGATGTTTTTACCTGCGATTTACCCACCCCAACCCTGGTGGATATGAGTTTGTCAACTCCTTCCCTGGCTACTCCCCCTTCTTCTATTTCACTCTAACTAAATATCACATTAGCCTATTGTTTATTATGGGTAATAACCCTTACTTTTACAAAAAACCGATATAAATCAATGTTCATCGAAAACACATTATTTTTTATTACTTTTCCTTAAATAAATATTGCTATCTTCCCTGTATAACCTTAATTGTTTGTTTGTCTCTTTATTACGCCAGTTTCATGTTCATCTGGTCGCTTAAATACACAATTCTTGTCGCCTTGTTTACATTAGTCATTGACAACCTCAAAATTTTACCTAAATGTATCGAACTATATTCAAAGTAGTAGTCCATATATCTCAATATTTCTATTGAATTCCTTCAGTTTAAATTTTATAATTGATTGATACTTTCTCATCTACATTTTCATAATATCTGATGTCCCGAATCTACTCAATTAATACCTTTTATCACCTAAAATCAGTCTAGTTTCACTCCCTTGTAATTATCTACGTTCCTGAAATTAGAAAATTGTACTCCTATTTCGCATTAGTCCCGCCTAAATCGCCTCTTAAGTTTGCCGAAGTTTCCATACTGTATAATTCTTGTTTCTTCCCTTTTTCATCTGTTGAAGCTATTGTTCTCTGAATTATTTTCTCTAATTCGTTGTTTTTCCGCTTAGCCTTACATGACACGTCTCTCTGTCTAAATTCTAATGCAAACACACCTTTCCCCGTGCAAGATAAATCATCACTTTGTAGTTTTTTATTTGTAATTAACATTTTGCGTATTATTTTTACTTTCTGTTTTCACTTTTCGATGGTTATCTATCTCTGCATTATCCATTGTATTCTTTAAAGTTCACGACCTCTCTCGTCCTGTTTGTCCTCTAGTGAAATGTTTACATTATAGGCCGTCGATCTGAACCCTTTCGATTCACATAAATAATTAATATTTCCTTTGTCCTGTCACCACTAATTGTTGTTTATGTAAGACGCCCGTTTGATTGGTAACGTTTTCGTTGATTTCACCCAATCCTGTGATGTTTATTTATAAGAGGGAACGCCTTCTTCCAACTGCCATCTCGTGGTTTTATGTTGCAACGAGTTTTATGAATCAAAATTATTGGATTATAATTCACTGTAATCAAACTCTCCACAAGTCGATAGATGTCGCTCCCTTAAGCTTTTCTAGCATGAAAGTTATGCATATAAAAAAAAAATATTTTCCAGGGTTCCTTTAAAAGAAAATGATGATGGTTAGACCATTACACACTGCATTGGGGGCTATACTGAACTAAAAAAAACACTCTCTATAATATAACAGAAATTCTTGAATAAATAACTGCCGGAAGTTGGTATATCACCTATAGATATTGATTAAATAAATTACAGCTTAACCAAGCAAAAAAAGGACCATTTCACGCACAAATAAAAACAACAATAAAGAAAACATCTAAGGAAAATCAACCCCGATAGACATTTTCTCCGTCTCCTGTAAAATTAGTAATTCAGAAGAAAACGCCATTCTTGCATTTAGCTTCCCATAACGGGAAAGGCTAGCTCTTTTTTACGGTTTGCGGCTTGCGGCGATTACCGCATTTCCACCTGTAGGTATTTCCCCACAGGCCGTTAAGAGCTCGACTTCCGACTTCCGCCCCTAATTCCTCTCAAATGAAAAAAACCCTCAAATATTTCACTTTAATTAATTGGTTTGTTATGTTTTGTTAAATATTTACACATGCACCTAAACCAAGAAGTTAAAGCGTTTATTTTTTAAATACGTCAGCGCAAATCACTACCACATCATAAAATCCATTAAATAGTGTCTCCCTATCTACCGTCAAATCTATTAAGGACCTTGGTGTCACCATATACTGTAAGCTTCCTTTTCGTGACCACATCAATAATGTCACTAATAAATCATTAAAACTTCTTGGCTTCATCAATAGAATTGCCTGTGACGTTAAGAATATAAATACCCTAAAAACTCTCTACTGCTGACTAGTTCGTCGTCATCTTGAATATGCAAGTATCATTTGGTCTCCTTTCTATGCTGTTTATATTCATCATATTGAATCTGTACAACATCGCTTCTTACGTGTTTGATGGAGATTAGGGCGAGAAAGAGGCGATTACTCCTATGTTGAAATTGAACAAACCATAAACATTTCTACATTAGAAAAGCGTAGGAAAGACTTTGATCTTATTTTCATTTTTCGAATAATTAATTGTATTATTGACCCACCTTCTTCATTGCAACTCATTCAATTCAACACTCCTTGCCGTAGACTCAGAAACAATGAATTGCTTTTCCTCAATAAACACTACTAATTATGGGTACTATTCTCCACTGTCCAGAATGTCGAGATTTGTTAACTCAAGCCAGGGCCTTAAAATTTTTGGTAACAGTCTTAATGACTTTTGTAGAGCTTTACGAAATTAGAACTCTAAGATTATCATTTAGAATGTCTAAAAACATGGACTCTACTCAAACCATGTTCAGGCTTTGAGTTGAATGTTCTCTCAAATGTATATTTTTGTCCCCTTTTTGTCATTGCTTCATTCATTTCGTATTATGTGTTTTGTGTAATTGGACATTGGTCCGTAAATAAATAAATAAAATCATTCATTCTCAAAAAATATATAGAGTCACTTCACATACCTATTCCCAATATGAATATTTTCCTGCAACTACCAGTAGCATATAAAAACAACAAAGAATCCGAATGGCGGCATTTTCATCAATATTTTCCCTTTTCCGATTAAGTAATGGTTCATCATCTCAAAAAAGACAAAATGGAAAACAACCCTCATAAACATAATACCAGAGCAAAGCAAATAGACAAGCTAAATGTATCTAAATGTGTAATACTACCCTTGGACAAAGAAGCTCTAAATTTTTAGTTACAAAGTTATACAACAAACTCCTACCTGGTATTAAACAAATTAATTCAATCAATAACTGCATTAAGTCCAGCAAAACGTGGCTTAAGGAATTAACAGAAGTATTTTTAGTAGAGTAGAGACTAGTATTTTTAAATCAATGTCTTAGAAATGAATGAAAATACCCTACCCAAACCTCGAAGTTCAAATACGGAAGTCGTTGAAAACCCCCTTATTCAAAACCTAGTTCGCCTCAGCATAGGATCTCCTAGTGATGAGGACCATGAAAAAATCTATAATATATATTTTTTATAGCTTACTTTACTTATGAAAATGTCAAAATTATATGGAAATTTTATTAATTTCTGCCTTGCAACAAAAAACATTTTGTTTGATGGATTAAACATTATAGTATTGTTTATTTTAGGACATTGATAGCTTTATTTTTTGAATTTGAAGAAATTGTATTCATTTTATTTTAGATAAATTAACAATTACTTTCATAAATCAGCATTACTTACGTAAATAAACCTCGAGAGGGTCTCCTCTTGGGGTAAGAATAACCTCGTCAAATTTAATGTTTTAAAGACCCAATCATGTCTGATTACGTTTAAAAGGGATCGACATGATAATCTAGTCTCCTTTAATGGAAGCATTCTTCCCAACAAGCCCTCCATTGATATGCCTGGTGTAACCTTAAGTGACCAACTCAGGTATGGGATCTCCATCGAAGCCAGAGTAAAGTTAGCCTCTAAGAAGCTGGGCATATTGTACAGAGCCCTCAGATACTTTAATAGTACACAACTGCTGATCTTGTACAAATCGCAAGTGCTGTAGAATTTGGCAGCCACCTCTGGTCCCTCAGGGTCTCCTGTGTAGAAAAGCATACACAGGGAATGATTCTGAAGAAGATGCTATCAACAACTCTCAAAGAAAATATGAAATAGACGAATACAGAGAAAATAAAGATGATGGTCGCCACTGGGACTTAAACCCAGATTCCATAGTCTTACAGGGACAAGTGCTTCTACCAATTAAGCTTTCGAGACCTAGTTATATTCGGTTATTTTTATCAATCTCATACTTTGAGAATTACTAACATTATCATCAATACAAAGATAGGTAGTAGGTATATCCAAGACACCGTCTAGCCTGAAAAAAATCAGAAAGAGCTTTGCAATCACGGCAAAAGAAGGTAGCCATAAAAACATAGGAAATTTCTTCAATGATAAAATATTACAATGAGGTTTGTGAGCTTCAGTAAGTTAATCCTAATCAATTGAAAAGTGGTAAAGATTAATCATTATCAATAAATAAATAAATAGATTTCTATTTTATTTTATTATTTATTTATTTAAAGACGTTTTCATTCCGATTTAACTCGTTTTGGTACTGTTAATTTTTACTACATAATGTTAAGTTTAAAAGAGTTTTCAAGGCAAATATGTAAATGAAAATATAAAAACAAAATTATAGGAAAATAACATAAATAAATTAACAGGCTAGAAACATACAGACACAATAGAAATACATAACAACGTTTTACCTACATCAGAATCTGCGAAGCTTAAGGACGGCTATCAGAACAGAGTTGGTATCTATTATAAATGGTTTTCTGAATAGCATTTAAAAAATTATGATCCCAGAACATCATTTCAAAAATTTTCCGATGCGCAGACATGTCTCAATTCCTCAGGCAACTTGTTATAGCTGGTATAAGCAATGTATTCCAATGATTTCAGTCGGTATTTTGTAGAGTGTATTTTTGATATGTGTAGTTTGTGGTGTTGTCGTGTATAGTGTTGGTGAACGTCGTGATTATAGTTTTGTTTTATATTTGTGTGAGTAATTATGTTATTTACGGAAACGAACATAGAATTTGAATGCCACTAAATATTGAACCTTTTGATTTGACTTACGTAAAAAAAAAATAAAACAAATAGAAACACATATTCTTGGAGGATATTATCGAACAAATAAAAGTTATTGTGTTTTTGCACGCTTTTCATATGTGAGGGAAAATAATCGGTCTAAACAGATAGATATTTTTGTACGATTTTCGTATGTAAGGGAAACATAATTGGAAGGATACACTTAACGGTAGGAATTTTCCGTTCGTATGGTATCCGTGTTATCCGGAAACAATTTTCATCTGTGCTGAATATGGAATGAGCCAAAATTGGTTGAATACGTGCAGACTCTAAACCGAGAAATGAAATCCCCCACCTAATATTGTAATCGGCAATGATTAAATTGGTTTTTAATGCAAGCTTTGTATTTTTATGTTTTGGGCAACATGGAGAAATCAATAAAAAATACTCTCAATTAATTGTGTTGTCGTTCCAAATAATATGATAAGTTACACAACAACACTCAAACTACCTTTCCATCTACTCTCGTCACCTCTCCCTCACTTGTCGCTTTATCCAAAATCTTATATTCCTGTTCAGCGTCCCCCTTAATAGTTTTTATATATATATATTTTATTTTATTTAAATTTCTTTTTTTTTATTAGCGGACCATTGTCCAATTACAAAAAATATACAACACGAAATGAGATATACAAGAACTACATAAAAAATAACAGCACATACGTAATACATGGACGAAGTAATGACAAAAATAGGAAAAAAACATATATTTAAGAGTACATTCAAATCAAAGCTTGAACAAGGTTTTAGTAGAGTCCATGATGTTAGACATATTAAAATGATATTCTTCGAAATTTATTTTCGTAAAGTCTCTTTCACAAAAATCATTTTATAATTATATGAATATAGATAATTTTTCGATTTACAGAGAAATCGCACTCGTAGAAAACATTACGTTAGGTTCTATTGAACCACTAAAATGACTGCGATCGTATGCGCCCGTAAGACGAAAGAAATAAACGACTTAAGAAATTTAATAAAAGGTAAATTCGCTTTTGTGGTATTGTCGTTACCCGGAGGATAAAAAGGGAAGGGGAGAAAAATATTTTTAGTTTTTCTGAAAAATATGTTTTCGGGAAAATGCGCCAATGTAAAAAGCTTCCAACCCCGATTGTTCGCGTATTTTTTTTTTCTTTTTTAATTATAGGTAGTTTTGGTTTCTCGGATAAAGTGAATTATCGTAATAAACATTGTTTGCTGTATACACAGTGAAGTTTTTCCCCGTAAAGCGTATTTTTCAACAGATCCCCGTGGTTTATTACAGCACCCTCTGAGTTTTATTGCGAAACTTTTCTTATTACTTAGAGAACTAATACATATTATCGCATCTGCACAACACTTTATATTAACTCAGGCAAAAAAACCCTGAGGGTTCCATAAAGGCTTTTGCCATATTTGAAGACGCTTTGTGGGGGGTGTTTATGCTGAGAAGAAGAATTGATCCGTGTTGTAAGAGGGAGGAAACATAAAATCCGACAAATCGTTCCTTATCCGAGCCGTTAAGCATAAGCACGTGTCGTAAAAACCTTCCGTTCTTATGCGACAAACTTCGACAATATGCAATAATCATTGATTGGCATGCGTTTGGCTTTTCGTACACCGTACTCGTATTGAATGGACCTGTGATCATTTGCTTGTTGTTCAGAACACCTTCAATTGAAATAGCGGTAGAACAGCATTCTTTCATCACATAGTCTTTTTAAGATTACAAAAAAAATTGTCGATAATTCACCATAACGAGAAAAATAATCAGCGGCATGCAAAGCTTTAGAATAGTGACTAATAATGGTGTAGGATTATATCCGGTTTGTAGCTGAGTGGTCTACGTATAAAGCATCGGATTTGCACCCAGAGTTTGTGAGTTCGGTCCTCTGCAAGCTAAGTCCTCCGTATTTTCACAAAATAGGGATACCATTCAAAATGTATGGAAGATTTAAAGTTTTGTTTTTTTCTGATTCTGATCATCGTACTAAAAAAATATACGTTTTCATTCAGAATTATTTATTTAAAAAACGATCTAAAGCCGCACTTTCCCAAACGGTTTAAACTGGCTACAACGTAGCCATGATTTAGAAAACGCTGCTTGCTGGTAAGACGGCTGTCACTAGCGTTGGCCGGCGTAACGTCAACAACGTCATATTCACGAACGAAAACGAACATGTCGTTTTGGCGGCAAATCAATAATCGCACATTTTAAAACGTCATTCTTTTAACTCTTAATTTTAATTCTTAACTTTTTTCGACAAAAAAAAAACAGTGTAAATACTACGTAATAAAGTACTGAGAATTACGATGCTCTAAGCTTATTTACCGATCCCGAGAATGTTTGTCATTGTTTTTAGAATATTAAAAAAAAAATAATAAGTAAGTACTGCTGTACTAAATGCAAATGAAAAAAAACTTTATTTCTTACATAATATATAACAACAATAATATATCTATATTGTGTATTTTTAAGGGAGCACAAATAAATAAATCATATCGACTTCGTTAAATAATGGCTAACCTGAAAAACTACTCAGTTCTTAATATCAACATACCCTGTGATTGAAGTCTTCGGTAGTGCCTACCCACGCCGTCGAATAATATAAATTCGATACACCGATCTATCTTACTATGACTCCTGAACGAAAAGTTATGTCGTCGCTCTTCGTCACTTTCAATGCCATGTTATGACATCCTTGAAGTGTGTGGGAGTAACAGGAGACGTGGGATTACTGAGAGACAGGGGCGGGTTTAGAGCCAACCAAACCGGATGAATAAATATTTGGGGAATATCTATCCGTGAAAACCTAATCTGTGGTCTTTTTGATTAATGAGAACAAAAATTAAAAATTTGTGACAAGCATATGTTAACATTTTCTTACTTCGTTTCTGAATTTCACCCTTCGAGGGTGTTCTTTGCCATCATTTCAATGGATGAAGAAAGGGAAGGCGAATTTATATTTTAATTTTATTTAATTGGGCAAGTTTCAATTTCGAAACAAAAAACGGATTCGATTTTAGAGTTAAAAGAAAGTAAATCTTGAGCGAAGGGTATGCAATTGTAGACAAGGCTTGTTGACGTTTGAATAGAGGATATTCATTTATTTTGAGGGGGACAACCAAAAAATATGATCTAAAGGTCCCATTTAATGTTTTTATTAAATATATTTTTAGCATATACATATAATTTTAGAAAATTTCATGTGCTTGGCATAACGTGCCTCTACCATGTTTACTCAGGGACCCCCTGACTCATTCACGGCCTTACTTCACCATCGACTAGCCAGCTTCTGGGGTAGAACGGGCTAGCTTGACTCAGCTCTCCACTCAATGAACGATGGATGGAGATGATGCTTCTACCACCATGAATGACGATCCCTTATTTTAATTTAGTTTATTTTATGTTATTATTGACAATTATGTTTTCCTTTTCTTTTGTTTATTTTTTTTTCTTTATAGACATATTCACATATTTATATTTTTATCGTGTCAGACGTGTTCCCCTCTCCCGCAATGCTTTGACGCGGCCAGTTGATAAACACATTAATTATATTCCACTTGCATAGGGTATGTCTAATTTGTAAGGGAATTGGATCGTACGGAAAATAAATATTATTTCACTGTCCGCAAACACCCCGACTCCTGATCCCATTGTGAATGTATACTGCGCGGTCTGTGGGAAACGTGTTCTCATCGACCGTTTAGATTATAAATGACTTGAATAAAACGTCAGAGCGATACGGCAGTGCGAGAGGGGGGGTGCTTGTCGGACATGCGCAGAACGCGGTAGCTCAATTAGTCCCGAACTTGCAAGTCTTGTAGGCCACCTTAAGTAGTCTGCAAAAACCAGATTTAGTCAGTTAGCCAGAAATTGCCCGCTCGACAAGACGCTCCGGTCCCTCGACTGCTCCGCACGCTACGACTTCTGCTCTACTCGCCTTCTTTCTTTCTGATCACCGCTTACCCTGGACCTCCGTCGGACTACTGGCTCTCACCAAGCCTCTCTCCCAAACGATGCATCGTTGCATGGGTACGGCCTCAAGCTCTACTCATAATTCTGCATAAATTTAGAAATTTGTGAAGAATTACACTTGCAAAATACAAAAGTCGTTAATGAGGTCTTGTCATCAGTGTCTTTTCCCCCTTTGCAAGGGATCGACACATATTATGCTTTCTCCCCTCCCAGCCCTCTCCGCAATTGGGATTAGGTGACCCCTACAGTTCGCCTGTGTGCTATTACGTCTGGTACACTTATTTTACCTTTTTTTATGTACCATATCTCATGTAATATGGCAGATTGGGTTCGCACTATCCACCAAGTTCTGCCGGATTAAAAACTTATAAATAATTTATAACGAGAGGGTAATGGTATCAAAGTTTAATTGAATTCATGGCAAAAATAGAAATTTTCTCATAAGTTTTCTATTTTTTTCCACAGTTATTAACATAAAATAAAACATACATATTTTTCTACATGTACGACTTTATAGAAGTAATTTTTTTAACATCTTGATCATTCAGCCATAACTCCATTACGCTCTCTTCCAATGTGTCCTCTTTCATAGAGATATAAAATGCTCTCCATGTATAAATTAGTATAAGATTACACAAAAGTTTCATGATCCAAACCGACAAAACCATATTTACTGATTTACAGTGACCATTATCGAAACTTTTCGTTTCTAAAATAAATAATAAAAATAAATATAAAATAAAAAATAGTTTCTGTTAACTATTAAATGGGAAGCATCAATATTTTTTACTGTTTCGAATTTTCAGATCAACTTTGTTTTATTCAGCTCATAAAATCATTTTCTCCACCGGCTATGGAGATTTAGAAAAGCCATACAGTTATTTTTTCCATGTACCTGCAGGTAGGTATAATGTATATTTCCTATTTCAAGCCAATCCATAAAGTCGGCTTTATATAAACAATTGTCTAAAAACTTGCAATACCTTTTCTAATACATTGTACGTAGTTACTAAATATTTAGAAAAGAACGAAGAAAGAACAAGGACTAGAGCCCTAAGATAATCACATGTTAAATCTTTTAATATTCCAGTTTGTAAAACCTCTTATGGACAAAGAAGTTTTAAATTAAGTTATTCAATTCCCTATCTAGTGACAACAGATATACGCAAAACAAAAGTTCCTTTAAAAGTAAGATCATTGATCACATCCAATAAACCTGTCAGCTTCTAAATTCTTTTGTCCCTTTAAATTAGTATCCTTTTGAATTTTTTTCTTGATAATAGTAATCTATTAATCTATTTGTCATCTAAATATTCTAGCTGAGCAACCACCCCTGTAAATTGCCCATCTCAACACAGGCGTTTCACACCTAGTGAGATGGGCAATAAATACGTCAGCCGATAGCAAATGTTCATATGTAATATATACTTGACAAATAAAAAAATGTTCAGATCTTCAGTGACAGGGTTTAAAACACAATTTTTCTAACTTTTCTTACAACTTCTAGCTATTACAAAGCCAGTACGCAGTTACTCATTCTCTTGCCTTGCTCGAAACCCGGTATAAATAGTCACAGCCCAAAACTAGTTCTGCTTGGCCACAATTTATGACCGAGATATATTTACTTCTTATAATGTAAAATCGTGTTTCCGAATAATATGCACGATATTCTAATCTCCTTTCTGCTTTTCAACCACGCAACGTCCCATAATTATTAGAAGTGTCCGGACAGTGGGACTCTTTGTAGAAATCACGTTAAAAAAGAAAAGCTCAAAACATGCAATATTCATCATCAAAAATTTTAAGCTATTGACAAATATAAGAACACTTTTTTTATGTTAATACCGCACAAGAGTCCCAACTGCCCCCAGCCGTCTGGAGCCAACGAGACTATTGCATCCCCAATTGGAGAATGTTGTTAGGCTGTAGGTATTGGGGAGGGGAAGAATAAGGGAAGATGAAGGTGGGGAAATACCTGGCTAATCAGATCTGGTCACCAAACACGGTTAAAAGCCATTTCAAGCAACGTTTCAATTCTGAATGGTGGTCTTTCACCAGGGCGATACTGAGAGTATCTTCCACTCTGAAACATGCGCAAATATAGTATATATTATTTTTTAAATAAACAGCACAAATTAATTATATATAATTTACTTGCGCACGCCGGGATTTGAACCCGCGACCTTCGAATTCGTAGTTTACCCCTCGACCATGGAGGCCGTCAACATTATTCTAACATAGACACTACAATTATTAAATCTTCAGTACTGAAGGGTTCTCCTAACTAGGTGTCCGTGAAATACAACGTTATTTTTTTTAATTTAAAGACAAAGCTTTCGGGGTTACGAATAGCCTGGAAATATTTGCTTTCTCCCATGAATAAAACCCTGATATTTTTACTGGCGTAATGACGAAGGACTAACATTCACAGTTGTTAAATCCGCACGCTAACCTTACACTCCACAAAAAAAATTATATCTGTTCATGTCACCGTGATATGTTTTGTTTATATACCAAAAATATAATTAACAAATAAAATTTTCTAAATGAATTAAGTGTTGTTTGTTACCGGTAGCGCGAATTGCTCTATGACCAAAGGTAAGCTGTGTGAATTTCGGGTATGAATTGTATTGCATAGGACTATACATTTGAAAATGCCCAATTCATTATCATCTTCCGTTGAAAGTCGTGGAAAAAATGTATTTTGATCAGAAATATGTCTTTTTTTAATTTCTTTCAATTTTTTCATAGTTTTTTTAAGGGGTGGGCGCAGCTTTTCAGCTTTTATGGACTGCACGCCACTGGCCGTGACAATTTCTTTTCCAACTGCCCCTTCCTCCCCTGTGCCAGTGGGACTATGGCATCCTTAATTATTGTGGTATGTTGTGAGCCTAAAGGGTATCGGGAGAGGAAGGAGATGGAGAAGGGAAAGGTGGGAAAGGATATTCAGATCTAGTCGCCAAACACGTTTAAATTCAAGCAACATTCGTTTCTAAATGGTGGTCTTTCACCAGGGCGACCCAATTTTAAAACTTGCCAGGGCATCCATGTCTGTTTATAAAATTAATATATGTTATGAAAAATACATTATTTTATAAAACAGGCTGTATTTTGAGGTTTACCTTTAATCGTATCGATCGTAAAGCTTAGATTGGTACATTGCTTATGTATTTACGCGAAGGTGTTAAAGCTCTGCTATCAAACATTGTTCCACGAAAAGGAAACATAAATCAAATTGAAATATTTTCACAATACACTCTAATCACGCTCGTAAAAACGTATTCCACAAAGGAAATTATGTTGTTTTATATTATTTATAAATATGTTTTAACTTCTATAAACTAACTGCCAAAACAACGCACAGCACGGTTGAAGTGTATTAATTTAACAGGGATGAAAACCCTGTCTTTAATATTTGAGAGCGCGTGTATCGCATAACAGGTACTACAGCCTCCACGGGCAAAGCCTTGTTAAAGTCGTGTTTATGAGAAGTTAAAGCTCCGAGGCCGACATATTATTTACGTATCCTCCCGTAGCTTTTTGCACGATCTAAAATTTATCCCGCGGCTTAGGAAGTAACAAAAAAAAATCTCAAGTACTCGCGCAGTAACACAAGCTTATATACGAGTACTTCCCACAAAGAGAGAAAAGGCATTTAAACGTTTTTTTAAAGCAATGATTTTGGTTAAGGTATTTGAATAGCTTAATAGAAGAGAAGGGTCGAGTTAAGGGATGATATGGGTACAAGAAGAGAAGTTGTCGCTAGCTTTTCGCTTAGTTGGGAAGGGTTTATTATGCAAAAGTAAAGCGTAAAAAGGTTTCAAATTTGTTACTTTCGTGGAGCCCCTATTTAATATTTATAAATGTATTTTCACAGCGACGACCTTTTTAAAATTGTCCTAGATTCAAGCATCTACAATAATATGATTAATTACATAAATAACATTTCACTTAGGCAGCCTTTTTTCAGGTCTTGTGATATCTTTAGCGTTACTGTGCGGAGGCTCTGTTTAAGGAAAAGAACAAGTGAACCAACACTGAAGGAAGGATGAAAGGCAAAAACCAGAAATTCTAACACTAAAACGAGTCGTATAAACGACCCATTCCTAACGGGAAACCGCTACTTACCGATCCCGAAGGGGTTAATGACTTCAGTAAAGTTCTTCCGAGCATTAAAATACCGATAGAATATACACAGTATTCCCATCTGACGACTATATTCTAAAGATCTAAAATCTGTATTTGTAAGATGTGGGAATCTATTAAACCAACTGCCTGTTTTTCCACAAAGTAAGAAGTTTTTTAATCAATTACTAGATTTAGTTCGCTTGATTGAATATTAACATTTTGAACAGAATCCAAGAGTTGGAATTGAATTGTAATTAAACAGAAGGTGTAAGGGTGAAACTTCTCTCAGGATGTTTTTATGCGATCACGAACGAAACGCTGGCGAGTATATTAATACGTATGAAGGTGTACCTAATGTAGATTACTGCGCAATAAAGAAATAAATGCTTTGCAATTCCCGCGTCTAGTTTACTGTTGGGAAATAAACTTTGAAATTACGCTCGTAATTTATTTAATTTTGTCGGAAGACGTTTGCCATCGAAAAAGCACTAAAGTTTTTATGTGTTCCGAACCACATCATCCGTGCTTTCAAATGTTCCACGAAGCAATGGTAATAATTGCTGCAGAATATCCTATTCGCGACGTTACCGGAAAACAAACACTTTTCTTTCTAGATTACAGAACAAATAAATCATCTTGAATTATCTTATCCGGTGCCATAAATAATGCAAAAAAATATTCCATTGTTTTGTAAAAACAAACTGACAATTCTGATTGATAATATCTTCATGTTATGTGATACAGATTCGCACTAAACCAAAACCATCTGATCTATGTCGTTTTGACTAAACAGGGCAGGGATTTTATTGCACGTGTTAGGTAGGTACGCGCAGATGGGGTAGATTTTATTTCGGGACTGAAAGTAATTCGAATTTGTGAATGAGAGACGACTTCAATTCCGTACAATGAATGATTTTTTTTTTCATTATTTTACTTGAACATTTTTTTATTGTTTGTTATATTGCCCATTCCACTAGGAATACGCCTGTGCTGGGATGACAATTTACAATAATGGTTTTTCAGCTACCTAATGCGTGACAAATATTAAAATATTGTGCCTATATGATAAGGAATAATATAAGATATAAATTAAACTTGGCATTTAAGGTGAGTAATAATGTTGTTTTTAAAAGAGCTTTTGATTTTCGTATTTCTAATTGTGCTCGGTAGAGAATTGAATTGCATAATGGCGATGCACTTAAAACTTTTTTCTCCATAAGCGGTTTTATGGGATGTATACCTAGTAATAGCCAGTGGCGTACATCGCTCTTTGACCAATGTAAT
Organism: Halesus radiatus; assembly: GCA_022606495.2. NCBI lineage: Eukaryota > Metazoa > Arthropoda > Insecta > Trichoptera > Limnephilidae > Halesus > Halesus radiatus. The sequence continues at coordinate 36,340 of JAHDVE020002206.1, read as the reverse complement.
CTGTGACTTTTCAAGTGTTGATTATAATGTTTCATAATGCGCGCAACGAGAATCAGTTGTACCATTATTTGTTGGTCATTACGATTACTATATCACTCCACTAGAGCTAAAACTCATTAAGTACCATACTAGCTGTATAACACATATTGGTTTTTACTTCTAAATTAACGATTTACGTAGCTATCAAAATTGACTATTTACTTTTTGGTATTTTTGCAATTTCTGAACTATTCAATACTAAGTTGATGCATTTAAAGTATGGATTTGTTTAAACCGGTCGCTTAATAAAAACAATGAATTTACCATAGAGAGCAGAGATCATAATAAAAGAAAAAAATTAAACCTTTGTAATATGCAAGCAAGTACCAGCCTTAAATTTATTGGATTAATATTCCTTCTCGCACAAATGGTAACACTGCGTGAAAGCCGAACGAAGGGCTAGGTTCCGTGGTTCTCGGAGCGTCCTGATCATTCGCTTCCTTGCCTTACCTCGAGTCCGACACATCGTTCGAGCAACGTCTATTGCATTTACATAGCTTCACATTGCTCGATTTTTAACCTTCCAAATAACTAAAGTTGTACGCGTGGTTTAATAAAATTATCAAATGGAGATCCTTCTTTTCTTACGATACCCTCGCGACAACATTGACGTAAGACGGTGGGTAAGTATGTAAACTTCACTACACTCACTACACCGCATTAAATTGCAGTCTCAACACATAAACGTTAAACCTTTAAAAAATTTGCCTTTCTTTTCGAAAAACTACTAGCCATAAAAAGTTGAGCATTTTTCTCAAACTATCAACTAAAATAGTCGAAACATTTCGGCTTATTTTGATACATAGTGCACTTTTGTTTGAATCTTCGTGAAGTTTTCAAATTTAAAGAAAAAACGTTTTTTTGTGAGAAATTTCAAGGTAGCCAAAGCTCAGTCTGTATGGACTGCACGCCACTGCTAATATATTTGTGGGACCTATTATAGAGTGAAAACTCGCATTATTACCAAGAGATGTTACTAATTAAAAAACGTAATTTATTTTTATTTTTGAAGGTTATGTACAAAGTTAACGTTTACTAATAAGTTGTTAAGAGACAAACTGTTGTGTACGTAGATATCGCATATAAAACTGACACATAATGGCGTTTATAGGTACATAATACATAGAGAATATGCCGTAGCAAAAAAAAATTACCTCTACGTAAACAGGCTAACAACAAGCATTCAAAAATTCAATTATTTTTTCCGGCTATAAAACACTCGTCAAATATTTAAACACCCCGTTTCCGGGAAAATATTTTTTTTTCATAATTGATTTTAACATTCAAAACAAAAAGTCATCAACGGGAGTACAGCGTTATATCGTTTTTTTATTTATTCGAGCCACTAGTGTAGGGGATGAGTCACAGTGGTAGATGGTGGCTCACAACAAATAAAGGCGTGACATTTTACGTAGGTATTTCCTATGCCTAGTGTGTTTATCGATTCACATGATAGTGTATGGCGATTTCCACACTTTGTATAATGGATACGCGTAGGTACTCACGAGTATTCACGAGTAGGTACCTAATACTACCTATTTACGAGCATAAAACGTTGGTTCCATAGGAAAATGAAAAATTGAAAGAACGCCGCTATTATTATAGATGGCCAACTATAGCGCCGTTTAGTGATTAAAATCACCTCAAGGCCACTTTACATTTTGTTAAATATTTTTCTTTCCCCTTTTAAAAAGACATGTTTTTAATTTTTTCTTAAGATTTCATATTTGCTTTCTGACCTCAGACCAAATAAAAGGTCATTCCAAGAATGTGGACCCACTACATTAAAAGCTCAATCCCCAAATTTTTCAGCATTCGTACGAGAGGGTTCAACCAGTCTGTATAACACATCAGACTTGGCCAACCTGAGCGTGAGTTGCCTCTGATTTGATTATCTCTCACGCAGAGATCAGTCAAGTACGATGGTGCCAGCCCGTTCAATGCCTTATGCAAATTAGACAAATTATAAACTGAACTCTTTCTGTGACTAAATGCTATATCAAAGAAAATTTATTTTCTTTGTTTTTGAAGCAATTAAATCTATCGAACGATTAGCTTTAGCATCATGAAGTTTGCGGAGGTCCTAGGACCTAAATATTATATGATAAGGTTGCCCCGAGGATCTGTGGAGGTATTCTATTCTTGAGCTTAATACATGAAACGGGCATCCGTCGACGAGTCAGTGGGATTACGCCATTTCCAATTGGAATAAGCTGAGCGGTGGAATAAATTAGAGAGGGGAAATAGATGGGGAGAGGAAGTTTGGGAAGTACCTGACTGTACGATCTGATCATAAAAATACGGCTAAAGCCATTTCAATCAACGGTTCGATTCTGAATCTTCAACTGATGTGAAATAACACATAAAATAATTCAATTTCTTTGCGCGCGCCGAGTTTTGACGCCGTGTCCTCTTGATCCTAACTTGCATCCGCTTTCAGAATTTCTGTGTACATATTACGAACCTCCCTTGAAGTCTTAATGCACTTAAAAAATACATTATTTTTAAGATAATCTCTATTCAGACGTCTAGTGCGAAGTGCGCTCCAAAAAATATAAATAACACGTGTGGTTCTGTTATCTAACATGTGATACGAGTATATACGAAAAAATTCACAGCGTTTTTTCCAGTGCTACTTAAGTCAGTAGTCTTGAGATTTTTCGCTCTATTCTAAATATGTTGTGTTTTATTAAATAGTTTTAAAACGGTCGCTTACACCCCCAGGGAGATTTATATTAGCGCGCGTATTAGCATATCTCATTTTTAAACAATGTTCAGTTTCCGCTCGGAGGGTATTGCTGGGTCTTAACTGCTCAGTCACGTAGGTCGTCAGAGCTCTGTTTATTTGCCCGCTTACAAAAATCACCCCCCTATTCCAATAAAAATATTCCATTGCGTCAAAACCGAGAGTCGGAATATTGCTTTTATCACGTATCGGTACCTACTTGACATCAACCTATGTATGAGGATGGGACAGAGGGTTAACTTTAGTTGTTCTGTCTTTCACCTTTGGCCTTATTCAATACGCGATAAGATCACGAACCACATAATTTATCTTCAACAGTAAACATTCACACACAATGTTATTCCTTCAACTTCGAAAAAAATCACCAGGACTTCATAAAGAGAACGGGGTAAGTAATTTATTTTCTGCGTGAGATGTGCCCGGAAAATGCCGTCTTCTTTATTGTCGTTAAATATTAAAATTTATCCCAAGGCTGAGGAAGCTGTCTGGACCTTTTTCTCGTCACGGCCGGGGAAAGAGCGAACACGGGGTAGGAATTTAATTAATCTTGACAGTGATGTACTATAGAGAAATTGCTGGACATTTTTGCTCCTGCCATTATATCTAATGATATTGGACTACCGCGTTGGAGGTTGTCTTCATCTTATGTAACTATTAACAGAAAATCTGTGCCCATGAGGCTAAAGCTCAATTAACCTTGACAATGGCGTATTTTATTATTATTACTAGGGAGAAATTGCTGGATATTCTTGCTCCTACCATTATGTCTAATGTGGGACTAGGTACTAAGGAGTATGAGATTTTCTCCATCTTATGTAATTATAAAGCAGTGTTTCTCGACGTTAATTAGTAACATGTGTCACTTTTTTTGCTAAAAAAAATAGCATTGTCGAAATTAAAAAATGATATGAGTAAAGGGACCATTTACTTGTTCTTCCGAGACATCGAACCGCTGTATTTGAGGGTAGTTACAGTTGTTCCTTTGTACACAACTTTGGAATGAAATACCACTATCTATATATTCGAACATCGACATCGCTGCAGTGCTTCAAGAAGTTCTGCGGCAGATGGTTGCTGACTGCACAGTCAGCCGCACGACATCTTAATTAAACAAACAATAAAATGGATACTTGTGTTAGTGGTTTTGTAATTTTTTATATTTTAACATGCTTTTTTTACTATTATTATTGTATTATTTATGTAAGATATGTAACTTTATCTAATTTCTAGGGTTACTGGTGAAAACCAGCTGCCCTCCGGGCTTCGGAATGTATAGCTGAGCAGTGACATTTTTGACATTTACTAAAAATAAATATTTTGTATAAATAAAAATATGTAAAATAACGCGTTGAAAAATAAATGTTTTTTATTATTATTATAATGCAACGACTTTCCAGGGGAAAAAAATGGCACTAAAGCAAATACTATCGACGTGTATTGAGGTTATTAATGTGTGAGTTTGTGGGCTTGTATTATTATCTGTTATTTTTTTTGTAATTAATGAAACGCGTGACGGGGGTTCCCTTTGAAAACATGCAACTTTCACTTTGATGATAATTTTTTACTCTGAACCAATTTTTTTTTGTCACGTGTGGTGCTTTTCCTGATTGTACTAAAATCTTATATGAAATTTTGAAAGCTTTGAAGTGGGGTATGGCTCAAATAAGGTTGAGAAACACTGCTATAAAGCATAAAATATACAGATCTACAGTTTGGCTGCTACAGATTTATTGGTTTCTTGTGACAATACATATTTTTCAACAAAATTCAATTTTAAATATGAAGCAAAACATCATTTTTTACGAGTATACTTCACTTGAATTAAAAATTTGTGAACCTGGAACTCTACTGTCGTGAAATTTGCAGAGCTTTTTCTGTGCTCGCATGGTAATTTCCATTATAAACTATTAACTATGAAATATCGTTAACTTGAAAAAAAAACTTTTGTGTCATCTTGTCGTTACTTATTTTCAATAATTTTCTGACGAATTAAAAAAAATACATGCCTTTGTAGCAAATATCTATTATCTGAAGTAGCAAAATTCAAAACGGTGAGCTCTGGCGTTATAAAGTTTGCACAGAAAGCTATTTTCAGCTCAGTCTCATTTCCATCGCGAGCTACGTATAGCTGTATAATATTTTGACAACTTTTGCAAAATAAGACAAGATCCAATGCTATTTGTTAAAAAAAAATCAATTAATGAGAAATAAAAATCGGCATAAAGTGTGTCGAAATCTTTTGTGTTTAAAATCGGGCGAAGCCGGGTAGTAAAGCAATTTGGGATAAGATTACATTGACTTTCACTTACATATTAAACCTTTATGGTGACAATGAATAAAAGGTCCTTTACAATTGAGCGGCTACGTAGAACTCGGAAAGGTTTTCATAGAATAAATCTCTGTCATTTATCATTTTCGTAGACTTTATTGAAGTGCGTGAAAAGCGTCTCGGATAAATATTTGGCACGCAGACTTTCCATTTTGCTTTCTTTTCGAGATAAATCCCATATTGTTATTAGCATCGAACAACTCATTACGAAAATTCCTTTGTTTGGCCGTCGCCGTGTTTTATTATTTGTCGTTTTGAATCTTTCATCTCTGAGGTAGCTTTTCTAAATGGCTTGGCAGTGTTAATAATATCAAATAATCTAAAATGACAATGCCTACGATTCCTGACATTTGATGGCAACATGCTACACTAGCGCCCTCTAGCGGCTCGAATTGTACGAATTGTTTTTTTTTTCATTAATTTTAATTGATTTTCTATGAAATATGTTCTTAATAAATTATAGAAATAGATAAAATTAGGTGTCCTACATATGATTTTACTACTTTCTTGCTCATACATAAATATATTAAATAAAATATATATATAATATAAATATATTAAATAAAAAATATATATAATATAAATATATTAAATAAAATGTATAAATATATTAAATAAAATATAAATGTGTTATATAAATATATTAAGTAAATGAAACACGTTGTTATAAACCACGAATATATTTTATTTTCACCAACCGGTTTCGCTTAACTCAAGCTTCATCAGTACTTAAAACAATATCAAACCACAAAGTGATTGCTTCTTACGAAAATAATATAAATATATTAAATAAAATATATATTATATAATAATATTAAATAAAAATATACATATTATATAAGTATATTAAATAAAAATATACATATTATATAAATAAATTAAATAAATAATATATTATATAAATATATTAAATAAAAATATACATATTATATAAATATATTAAATAAAATAAAAATATTATATAAGTATTATTACATACATATATATATATATTTTTTTTTAAGTGGCCATTGTGAATGTATTAACATTTAAAGCCTCGCTAAAAATTGTTTAGAAAGAATGAAATATGTGTATGTTGCCAGTGTTTCTACGCCATAACTGTGTTTAAGGTAATTTCTAGCTTTAGCATTCGCCTGTATTGTGAAATTTCAAATGGTGCCATCCAAATTAACGTAGTAGGTAGGTATACTCGTATAATATTAATAGAGTCACGTGGGGTAACCGAACGCAATTTTTATCTGAGGGTTTTTGTATAAGAACGCAATAGATATATTTTCCCCATTTTTTGTTTGTTTATTAATATGATTGATTGTTAAGATGTCTCAAACGAACATGAAAATCTGAAACAGATACGGTTCATAAATTAAAAACGTATGTAAATAATTGTATATGTCACTAGTGAGGAGTCATATCGAATACAGTTCCACAGTTTGATCTCCGAATTATGTTGTTCATTCACAAACTATTGAAAGAATCCAAAGTAGATTCTTAAGATACGTAATTTTTTAGAATGAGTATTCCTGGAGAATGCATAGACTACGATTATGTACTGTATTCATTAAATTTAGAAAAAATATCTGAACGTGGAATTATTTACGATTTAACGTGTTTATTAAATTTGTTAATTCAGTGTTTTATAGCCCTGAACTGCTATATTAGATTATTTTTCATGTACCTGGTACGACAAGACAGTACCTACCATTTTATGGTGACAATTCAACTTCAGCCTCGCAATATTATTTCCCTATGCGACGGACTCAACATCTGGGGAACAAATACTTGGATGTTGTTGACATATTTGGCGCATCAACGTTACAGTATAAGCATGCATTAGTACGATTTTTTTTTCATCAAGTAGGGCTAGGTTATTTTAAACTATTTAACTATTTAATCATTGAAGAAGATAATATTAACATAACCTAAATGAAAGATGAAACCGGATAAAAGGACAGAAACTAAAAATATTATTAAATATTACGATGAGGTTCTTAAATCTCAATAAAAATAATTAATAATTAAAAATTGAATTCTTTAGGCTTTTACAAAAAGTCAATAGATGTCTCATATAAATAAAAAAGTCGGATGTAAATCCGAGACACTGTTTAAGTTTGCAATTGAGTTCGGGTAGAACTTTGCAAACATTATAAAAATAGCTGCCAATAATATGAGATTAAACAATGGAAGATAATATTCACAAATCTTGAATTTGAGATATGATATCGATGAAGATGATACAAATTGAACTTGTCTCATTAGCTAAGTCGGTTTAGCGTTGCCCCGGATAGGCAGAGGACCTGGGTTCGAGTCCCAGATGCGACTGAAATATTTTTAGTTTCTGTCCTTTTATCCGGTTTCATCTTTCATTTAGGTTATGTTAATATTATCTTCTTCAATGATTAAATATTACGATGAGGTTCTTAAATCTCAATAAAAATAATTAATAATTAAAAAATATTTAACTATTGATAAAAGCGTCAGATTATGCTGTTTCTTTTTATATTATCTATTATAATACGTATGTACCTTTTCAATATTATTTGTACATGTCCATGCAAAAGCCTGTAATGGACGTAAATAAAAAATATTAAAAATAAATATTAAAAAAAATAATAAAAAATAAAGAAATAAACAAACAAACAAATAAATAAATGAATAAATAAGTAAATAATTTTAAAAAGTTTGCATGCATTTCGATTGCATAAACTTGACCCATATGCGGAGTAAGCATACGCATGCCGTAGTGAAAACACTATTATAAAATTAAACTATAATAAAGTAAAACAGATTTATGGTTATCTATTTTTAATCATTGAATATAATACTAACAACTCTAAAAATGAAACATGAAATCGAAATGACACAAAAGAAAAAGATAACGGTAGCAACAGGGACTCGAACTCAGTACCTCATCGTCTATCTGGGAACTAGCGCTCTAATCCACTTAGCTACGGCTACCCCAATCCGTCCCGTCATTTTCAACGGTATCATACTTTCTAAGAACTGCTAATATCATCTCCATTTAATTCCCATTTATTTTGGCTGCTACCCTTTTATGAGTCCAAGATTCTAACCGAATTTATTTGTAATCGTTAGATAATGACTTGGATATACCTATCCGATTTTTATTTATATGGGACATCTGTTTACTTTTTCTACAAGCCTATGATAAATATTAATAAATTTTAAACATATTAATATTATCTTCAATGATTAAAAATATATTACAATGAGGTTTATAGTCCTCAATAAGTTACTCCAAATTTTTTTATAAATAATGGTTATCTGTTTGAGAATTTTTCCTCTTTGCATCCGTGAAACTAACGTAATTTTATCTAATGTGCTCATAGACCGCTCCATTCTAACACAATTGGTTATACAATAGCACCCATCGGTAATGTGCTCATAGACCGCTCCATTCTAACACAATTGGTTACACAATAGCACCCATCGGTAATGTGCTCATAGACCGCTCCATTCTAACACAATTGGTTACACAATAGCACCCATCGGTAATGGAAGCGAAACAAATAAGAAAAACATTTTAAAAACCTCTAAATTTACCGTACACATAATTTGCTTCGAGGAGATCCTGGCGACCCAAAATAATACAGAATTCAAGAATGAGCGCATGAGAAACATTCACACATTTGTCGCAAACATCGCCACGTACATTTACCTTCCGCGTACGGTTACCCCACGTGACTCTACAATAATAAATGTTTTGTTTCAGGTGGTGGATAAGAACCACGAAGAAAGAATTTTGAGGAACACCTTCCTTGTCCCAATGAACGGAGGAATATGGACTCTCTGCGTTACATTATCAGGTAACTTTTAACCCTTACATTTGTGCATTATGTCCCTATATTTACTGTTGTCATCTATTTAAGAAGGTTATCTAACAACCGAGACCATAAACAAGGCACGTCTAGAACACTGACAATAATAATAAATGATAATTATTAGATATCATGATTTAAACCTTAATACCAATGTTTCAAAAGACGATATTGGAAAACCGCAATTTGCTAAATATTGTTCAAAACATAATTCGCATCTTTTTTTACTGATTACTCGAGAAAACCTTGATAAATGTAGAATGGTAAATTCTACACATTTGAAGAATTGTTTTTTTTTTATTGATTTCGGAGATGATTCCACGTCATATTTAAGACAATTTAATATTAAAACTATTTTTTTATTATTTTATATTAAAATTGGACCTAATATGGAACCTTGAGGAACGCCTGCCATAAACTTTTGTTTTTAGTTAATAGTTTCAATTTCATGCATCAGTTGCTTAAGTAATTTTCAAAGAGTTTTAGAAGTGTTCCTCTGATTCCTATAATTTTTAGTATTTTAAGTAATTTACAATGGTCAATAGTATCAAAAGCTTTGGAATAATCGATAAATAAGACTAATGTATGTTTTCTACAATTCAACTCAGAATTTCTTAGGCTTGCAAACTTTTGAAGTAGCAATTCAGCGCTCTTTTTTTAAAACCGTATCGATTGGTTTAAACATGGTTTAAACCTTAATACCAATGTTTGCAAAGACGATATTTGAAAATCGCAATTTGCTAAATATTGTTCAAAACATAATTCGTTTGCGTCTTTTTTTACTGATTACTTGAGAAAACCTTGAAAAAATATAGAATGGTAAATTCTACACATTTGAAGAAGTGTTTTTTTTTTATTGATTTTGGAAACAAATCTACAATTTACAAGGTTTTAGAAAATTATTACAAGAAACCGGAACCAATGACATGTCTCTATGAAATAAGTGTATGTATGTGTGTGTGTGTGTATGTGTGTGTGTGTGTGTGTGAACGTGTATATGTACATATGTGTCTGAATAAATTGTGCTCGCAGTCGAGAATTGTGAGTGCGCATTGATTATGTTAAATTAATGTTTTTCTTAAATGACAGTAAGGGAGTCAAAAAACATGTCGACATTTGTTATTTTAATTTTGATTACTTCAATTAAAGTTACGTAGGTTCGTATGATAATGAATGTTTATGACAAGTTTTCTATTTCATAATGTTTGCTTTTTAGAAAGAACGGAAATAATTTAGGCTATTGATTGATTTTTCGTGGTCATTGACAACAAATTGTCGCCCACAACACAAACAGGCGTATCTCATATTTAGCAACCTTCCAGGAGAGACAAAAACTGTTTTATTTGGCGGATTTCTACACATTTTATTACGTCTTTCGCTAGTGGGTTATTTTTTTTTATTTCGAAACACGCAATAAAAGAATACGTAATAAGAATCCAGCAAAAGTCAGTTTTTTGGCTCTCCTGGAAATTTGCTAAATATGAGATATGCCTATTTGTGTTGTGGGCGACGAAATTAATAATGAATTTTCACGGACCATGCCATGGCCATGTCTTAAGCATTCAATTTTTACCTTTGCTTTTCTCCGGTTAATTTAATCTGGAATAGAATGGTCACATACCAAACCGCTTATCGCAATTTCCCTTCTACTATGTATCATAATATATTGCTTTTTGGATGTGGAAAGACTACATATCAACCCTACCGGCAATAATGTGGCCAATGAATGTATTTATTATTATTTATAATAATTTGCTGCTATTTCACCTTCTTTAATATGTTGTTAATTTGTTTCCAGATGAAGAAATAATGTTGCTATCCCGAGTGGGGTTCCCCAAGGCCTACTCCTGCGTTAACTACCTGGCAGGGGGCACCGAGGCGGCAAGGGGGGAGGAACCGAGGGCAGACTGGCAACACAGTTAGTACTTAATTAATTAATTATCCAAGCGTATCAGCTAAAACACTTTTTTGTTTTATTATTTGAGACGATTGGGATCAACTCACCTCCAAAAAGTGTTTTTGGAGATATTGACGTGTTGGTGTCCGACAGCCCAGTGGATAGATTAACAACGTAAACGTTAATTTAGTAATTCCATTTTTTTATTATTTATTATAAAACCCCCTACATGATATATGTACTGCCAAGGAAATTAAATACGTATGTACAGTCTGACATTTAATAGTAGACAAAAATTGATCGCTTAAACGGTTTTAAATGACAACATCAAGATGGCTCATAGGAAAATGAAAGTATGTTTAAAAAAGCACAATGGTCTAAGCCAGGGGTCGGCAACCTGCGGCTCGCGAGCCACATGCGGCTCTTTGGATGTGAAGCTGCGGCTCTTTAGTTCCATACGCTTTGCTATTTATAGTTGGCAAGAAAAAAAATTGTGGCTCTTTAAAATCTTTGAAATTTTGTAAATTGTAATTTTGACTCTTCCGACTCAAAAGGTTGACGACCCCCGGTCTAAGCGAATATTTTTTTCCTTTAACCAAACGGTCTTCAGAAATTAATGGTACTTCCCGAAAGGAGATGATTCCACATCATATTCTAAGACAATTTGATATTAAAACTTTCTTTATTATCTAACGCTGCGCAAGGAAGAAAATTACATGGAAAGGCGATTTGTTTGTATTTCTGAAATGTATCTAGTTAAATTGCCTACGAATTTATTAGATATTAAATCATAATAAAAGAAAATACATATAATTCATTTGTAATGCGTTAATTTAATTAATGTAAAATGTTGTTTTGACTTGTTTCTTTAAAACGAACTGTCTAACTCGAATTTAAAAAAAAAACTTTAAAGTCTGCTCTCAACACAGGTTCTCCTGGTGAGACAGGCACAGTAATAACCCTTGTACTTAAATACATTGAGAATGAATAAATAAAATATAAAAAAAATAAATAACAAATTTCAAATACAAAGTGAGAGCTTGGTGTTACCATAGTAATGAAAAAAGTAGTTCCACTGTATTAAATTTCTCGTTTTATTGCTAAACCGCATAATATACTTCGTTTTTGTTTTTATTTATTCATCCATACAATCTCAAAGTTTCGTAAGGGTTGTGATACTGTGCCTGTCTCACCAGGAGAACCTGTGTTGAGAGCAGGCAAGGTTTACAGTTTACAAAGTGATGAGAGAATGTAACTTTCGTATTTTATGTTGTTCCTATGTGAAATCCAAATCGTTCAATCAAAATTATTGCCCTCCATTCAATCAAGAACTCCATTATTTTAGCCCGGTAGCATTCCAATGATGCAAACCATTTGAAATAGTGATTTATTCAGCTCCGCTGTCAAATATAATGGACAATGATTTCAGTGGATTTATTCACATATCTATAAGACTTAATTAGAATTAATTCGTCGTGTAGATATTTTGCACGTCGCTCTTTTTCGAAAACTATTGAAATCAATTATTCTATTGATGATAAGGTAAATTTTAAAAAATATCAGCAAGTAATACAAAGCAAAACTTCACTAAAAAAACGCAAGAGAAAAGTATAATTTATTTATTCCTATTATCAAACCTTTAGATATTACCAATCTATCAACAATATCAATGTTCAATAATAAATCACCGAATAAGTCAGTTAGCAGGTACTATGTTCAGTTCATTTTATTACCATTCCTCTGTAACTTGATAATTTAACCCTTACCACTCCTTTGTCGGGTGCTAGCCGACATCACTATTTGTACGCTACAACTCAGTTGTCGGCTGGCGGCTGGCTGACAAGATAAGACGTTCGCAAAACTTGGCACGTGACGTTGTTTCTTGTGATTATTCGATAAAAAAAAAACATTTAAATCCACGTATTAATAAGATTTTGACTGTTTTCCGTTTTTGTTTTAATATAAAATAACCTTTTTGTAACTGCCTATCAATAAATTAATATTTTGACATTATTTAAATTAGAGTTGGCTGACAACAAATATTAAAAAATAATGGAGTGCTACGGGTTGATAACTAGGTGCATGTTTACATTGAGATCCGTCTATCCACCACGCATTTGGTGGGCAGACGCATCCGCCGCTAAGACCTGTACAAACTTCGCCCCATGAACCCGGGCACCCCTGCTAAGTCACCAAATGTAACGAACCACATGGAGTGACCTATGGCAGAGGTGCTCGTTATCAATGGTTCCCGGGGCGGCGGGACCCATACCCGCCTCTCAAATTAATTATCGTAATAATTCGACGGCCTCCATAGTCGAGGGGTAAGGCTCTCGACTACGAATCCGAAGGTCGCGGGTTCAAATCCCGGCGTGCGTAAGTAATTTTTATTTAATTAATTTGTGTTGTTTCACAATTAATTCATTTAAAAATAATATAAAGTATATTTGCGCACGTTCCAGTGGAAGATACTCTCAGTATCGCCCTGGTGAAAGACCACCATTCAGAATTGAAACGTTGCTTGAAATGGCTTTTTAGCCGTGTTTGGTGACCAGATCTGAATAGCCAGGTATTTTCCCATTTCCCCTTTTCCCCACCTTCCTCTCCCCCTTCTCCTTCCCCTCCCCAATACCTTCAGCCTCACAACATTCCCCAATTGGGAATGCCATAGTCTCACTGTCTCCAGACGGTTGGGAGCAGTTTGGGACTCTTGTGCGGTATTCATATAAAAAAAAAAATATACTAAAGTACTTTCAAAACATCAGTATCGTACTTGTTTGTGATTTTAAAACGCCCACTAAAATCTTATTATACTTATGTACGTATAAGTGATAATAACAGTAAATTCTGTTTATTGTCACAACTACTAAAATGTATTTTTTGTTTGTTTCTTATTATCACTTTATGTCATATTTTGTCTTTCTTATTTTCGCTAGCACTTATTTCTTTTAAGAAAATGATTACCTTAATTTTTGTTTAATATAAAAACTTTCACATAAGCAATAGAAATGTGATAAAAAAACAATTATAATACACGCACACAGTCTTTGCCTTTGTGGAATTTTCTTGTTTACATATTTAATTTTTATCATAATTTGTTTTATTTTATAGATTGTTCCAAAATATACTTATGTAACAAAAATTATCAATTTTTTTTTTTTTAAATAATAATAACAAAAATAGGATAACAGTGAAAAGCAATTTTTTTTTTAAATTCAAAAACATCTTTAGGTACTTGTACTGAACATATACAAATACTGTATTTCGGAGGGAAGACCGGTACACATACGACGGTTTAATCTGTCAGCAGAAGTTCTTTGTAGGGGTAGAATATAGGTCAATAAACGCCGAATAACTTTTACAGAATGAATGCTTTATTAAAGTAACTCTCCATTTATATGGTTTTTCTCTGTGAAACAATTAACGTATGTTCAAAGTGATTGACGTCTCTGAGATTAATAGAAAGACGTTAGTTAGGACGTTTTTGATGATTTAGTTGACGTCATTGTTTTATGTCCCAGAAATAGTGACGTCAACTAGTGGTGGGCGAAGCGGCTCGGCTTAGTGAGCCGGATCACTACATCAGCTCTCTGTAAGGACAATCCACATGAAAACTGGACAAAAAAAGTAGCGTGTAAGGGCGTCTTAAGGACGTCTTTAGGAGGGCATGGTGCGGGGGGACGCGAACCGTCATTCAAATGAGCCGGATCACCGAACCGGTACACTACAAAGAGCTGATCTAGTGATCCGGCTCACTAAACCGAGCCGCTTCGCCCATCACTAACATCAACAGCTGCCATTTACGTCTTTAAATGCGTCATCTGAATCGCAGAGGTACGTCACCTTGATGTGGTGATGCATTTTTTACATGTGATGACGTAGGCGTATCTGTGCCATTTCCTAAATACCTATTATGATTTGGACGTCCGATATAGTACTTTTCATTAAAACGTCATAAACTGCAGATTTTGAAACTAAAACTTGAATGATGTGGTGTTCGGAGTTCTTTCCTATTTTGTGCTTTTCGAGTAATGTTATTTTTTAAATTTCTATAAATTGTAACCTTTCGAAACGAAAGTTTTGTGTGTAATTTTTAAAATGCTATTTAAATATTGCTGTGATTTGAAATTATGCCTAAATTCTTGCATTGTGTGTTAAAATGAGATTTCTAAAATAAATATGGATATGGAATATCGCCAGTCAGTTAGCGGCTACTATGTCGAATTAATTTCATAACCATTCCTTTGTAATTTAATCATTTAATAAAAAGGTATATATTCACATTGGTGCACATTTTTTGTGTATTTTTAGCTCATTGTGCTAGTAACTGGGGAAGTTCCTGTGTTGTGGTGGACGCCCTTTTATGAAATAATTGTATCGCCGCTACGTTCTACGCGCTGACGTCACGCGTGTTGCGTACCGGATGTAAACAGGTGTTTCGGTTTAGTGTTTGAGTAGGTATAGGTGTTCAGAATGGGTGGTATAAGTCGTTATTTATTATTTTTGTTGGTTGGTTTCAGGAATGCAAAATCTGTCCATCTCCTGTTCGCTGGTGTGTCTCATAGTCCTGGGCAGTGCGGCGCTGGTGGGAGCCTTCGGGATCTGCAAGCACCAAATCAGCGCGGTGCTCGTCACCGGAGTCATGTACCTGCTTGCTGGTTAGTACAGTACCTTGTCATGTTACCAGATATACCCTCCCCTTCCCCAAATGGGAATGTCAAAGTTCCACTAGCTCTTTAATTAAAACTGTCGTTAGTTTGGACTTATTTATTGATTTAATTTTCAGCCCTGTTCGCGCTGTTCACCCTCATGATAATCCACCTGAAGCGGCTGCAGGGCAAGCCGCGCAACGAGGGCGCCGGTCCCGACGGCACCATCGACGGCGTGATGGGCGGTGGCAGCCAGCAGGCTGCCCTCGCGCTGTTGGGCGCCCGCCTCTTCACCACGGCCTGGTCGCTCGAGCTGGGTTGGGGCGGCGTGGCGCTCTGTGCGCTTACCGCACTCACCTGGATACTGCTGTCCAAGGTCATGCGGTACAACCCCATCTCCGCCATGCTGGTTTAGATACTACTGTCCGAGGTCATGCTGTACAACCCCTTCTCCGCCATGCTGGTTTAGATTTTGCTGTCCGAGGTCATGCTGTACAACTCCGTAACAGAACTGGCATAACGGCTAGATTACACTGTTCAAGAGGTGTGATGGAGTGGAAAGCCATATCCCTGCTTTTTGGCCTAGATTATATTTATATATTTATTTTTAAGCTTCCATGGCTGTGTTGAATGAAAATCCTCTTTTTATAAAATTCTTTCATGTCCATATAAAATATTAATAGTTGCTATTACCTCTCCAAAAGGCATAGCCGAGAAATCAAATGATTGCCATAGACTTCTATAGTGAGAGGCCCACCTGTCAGTAAATTACAAATACGAAAATAATTTAAACAATAAATATAAATTTCTAATTCTTCTAAGGTATATTAGTATTATTTTGTAGGTTTTAGGAGTCAAAAAGGTTAAAAGTTAAATTATGCTATGATCATAGGCCTAATTATCTGAGCACAGTTTTTTTATCGCATTTATTCACAGTACTTGTTGGTGACAAGTTTTATTGACTTAACTACTTTATATCAATAATATCAATATCACACGATGTTGGCTAAATTACAACGACAGGTGATTTTCCTCAAATCTTTGAGTAGTTAATGCAACAGTTAATGAAAATATTCTCAGCGGTATTTATATACAGGGTGTATCAGCACGCACCCGACAGACTTTATCCAGCGATTCGTGAGCAAATTTGGAGTAAAAACGTAGAGGTCTTTTTACCGTCGTATCACATCTCTTTGCAGAACATGTCGCCACTGGATACAACCTAGCGCATCACGAACATCATAATCATCATTGACCGGTCAGTGGCTGAGTTTGAAGCGCATCGGGTTTCCAACCAGGCACCGTGAGTTCAATTCCTCGGCTGGCCAAGTCCTCCATCACGACGCTTGCAACATTTTCCAATTAGTGTGATAGTAGTAGGAAATATTCAAATCTTGTCAGGTTATCCATAAACCGGGAATGTTTGTCTTTCTTTATCAAAAAAAAATGATACGTACTCCTCGTTCCAGCAGAACCTTACAGACGAGATGAAGCGTGTATCACGTGATCCGTCACGACGTGTGCTAGTGTAATCAGTGGCGACGAGAAATAGATTTTTTTATTGTATATTTCTATACGCCCTGTATATAGGATTTAACTTTTTTTAATTCAGAAACAGACATCCGCCACTTACTTTATCAGAATACGATTTTAATTTAATTACGACAACACTTATTTTATAGAAATATTGCCGTAGGCAGCGAGCGTACACTGAAAGGGTTTTCAATTTGGAGAGAGCGAAGCGAAGCTTTCTCCGCAGCGGTAATAAACCTCGCCGGCCGATGTTGCCCCATTGATAAGAAATGAAATCCCTAAAAATAATACATAATATTACTGGATTACCTTTATTGCACTGCACCGTCCAAATGCAAGTACCTACTCGTACATCCATCCGTCTCTAATCTATACACCTAATATATACTGAAGAAGAAGAATACCCAAGCATTCCGATGTCTTTTTTAGACTCACAGATTTTTTTTTATTTTACGTCCAGCTGGGATTGAATTTTTTTCATCCTTCTGTTTATTCGCTTTATGTCCTCGTATTCGATATTCATTTTTTCCTCGGAGGGATAATCGATATTCTAGTGATGTGCATGATCAAAATGCGCAGATAAGTACCTTCACGAAACATATGAAAAACCATTTTTTTATTCGAATATCATTTCGAAAGGGAATATCGAAAGTAACATCAACTGGCACCCTACTATGATTCGTTTTCTAAAACAAAAATGTTAGATGCCTACCTGTATTTAAGAATGATTGAAAATTGTATTAACTTTAATTTAATTTTTCACTTTCTTTATAATATGGATAGTATTACATCTGGATGTAAAATTCGGTACATTTAATGAAATCAAACATGGTTTCTTTTAATTTTTATGTGCCGTGATAAAAAATACGTGTGAACGGTTGCTTGCTTAGACAATTAATATTCAGTCTCCACTAGTTGCATTAAATTATTTTTTTTGTCAAATATTGTTATTTTTTTAATTATTTTTCATGCAGGTATCAAGTTCTTGTTAGAGTGTTTTCCTGTAATATTAAGAACCCAATCATCCAATACTTACATTTCTCAAATGAAAATAAAATGTGTTTGTAGGTAATAAAAAAAAATTGATGTGCTTTCAGTCCTAAATTTATTATTGTATTTTTATAATTTATATGATAAAAATATTAATTCTGTTACACAACATGTTTGTTTTATTATCAAAATACAATTCTCCTGGCATAACCAAAAATACGTAATCCCGCGGTTCTATGTAACAAAACAGTACTTGTGTGTTTTGCGATTTTTTTATTTTTTTTATTTTTTTTTATTTTGTTGTTCGAAAAATTTCTAATAAGAGACGTTTTCTCAGTGCGCTAAAAAAATCATACTTATTTTTAATGGGGATACATATCTACCTGTTGAAATTATTATTTCAGATGAGAATTTTATGTAGAGCATGTACAGATATTACAAAAAAATCAGGTGTTCTTAAACTTTTATATTCCATATTAGATAAATAATAAAAAAATGTGCATTATCAATCGTTTCGTCTTCAAACTTTTACGCTTTTGATTTTAGGGCGATTCATCGATTGCATTTGATTAATACCGTACAAACATGAAACATAATTATTTGGAATTTTCCAACACTTGAACCTACCAACTATATTATTTATTTTACCGCTCGGACCCGCCGATACCATGCTTTGCTATTCCCTGTTCCTACTTACCTCATTCCTCTCTACTCCGAAATTTTGTTCTAGTCTTCGGGAATTAAGCCGACAGATCAACGTACAGAATAATTAAATTGTAAAAAAAGGTTTTCATGACAATAGGTACAAAGAAACTCATGATTTGAGCTTTCACCACAATATACACATCTGCCCTAATGAAGGACATTATTACTCTGTCCAAAACGTTGGTTAAAGGAGGAAGCGCAACACGATATAATGCCCCAAAAATCAACCACGATAGGTAAGTACAAAGAAAGTTATTTTTTGTTAAGTTTAACAAAAAAACTAGTTTCCCTAATATGGAAAACATTTTATATCTAATATTTAATAAAGAACTCCAGTCCATTTCTTTAATCAATAATGACGTTCAAACTTAAATACACTAGTATATTTAGTTTTTTTTTTTAGTTAGTTTTCATGGTAAAATAATTTTCAACGTTTCAATTTTTCAAAAGCCGCCAAAACGCTCCAAATCTATGGCCGGTCGGTTTTAATTAGTTTTCAATTTAATTCAGATTATCAAATGTCAAAGCAAGGATCAGCTTTACCGTACATAAGTGTATATTCTTTTCATGGTAAACCATAACTAAACATAAATAATAAAATTATGTACCTTTTCAGAAACTTTAACTCTTGTATTGACCATTAACATTATCATAATATCCGTATTGATTGGTTTGATCATGAATACTCTTAATGTATTTCATGAATAATAGTTGTTTATATTGAACAACAATTGTTGAGCTTAAAGTCACCCAAATTAAAAATACATATTTAAAAAGCAAAACAAAATCGAAAAACTTTTTTTTTTCATACTAATCCGGAAACAGAATGCTCACGTGACGTCAGATGTTCCAAATGCAATGGTATCAAAATAACACCGTGTTTTGTTGAGCTGATTTTTTATTCACTTTAAATAACGATTTATAAATTCTAAGTATAATTATACGAGTATATAATGAAAGTTATACATTCAGAATCGGCGTTTGCTGATATATATGAATAAATATTTTTAAAGCCATTATATTTTTCACTGGAGTTCCTTTTTAAAATATATGAACAAGATTTATTAATCCATAATATTTTTTCTTAACTTTATTTACAGCCTGGCAGAATATTGTATGTAAACAGTAAATTCTGAACTAAGCATGTCATTTCTATGGCAGCCCCAAGGACTTTGACATTTCATTGTTTTTCAGTTATCAAGTTAGGGTTCGGTATCGGCCGCAACGTTAAAACTGGGTTAATAACACAACATACCCCTTGTTATTTGAGTATAACGTTTTAGGTGGTTTGTCTGTAGTCTATTAATTAATGTCTATAGATATGCTATAAATGTGAATGGCATATCTATGCTATAGATTTAGAAATGCATGGAAAGCAGTGAACTGTTTTGTTAATTTGCCTTATCTTCCTGCGTTAATGTCAGTTGATTTTCTAACCACCAACGATAATATTCAGTTTAATAAATTCCGTAGTGCGGTGTGGTAACTTAATTCTGGTGAAACTAACGCATCAATTAAGCCTACTCGATCGTCGCTGGCGTATTAGCGACGTCTAAAGCAAATATATTTTAGTATCATTCGGCTTACTTATATCGCCAAGCTGTATCCCATCAAAGTGACTCCCGAGGAGTTGGAGAACTACAAAATGGCTGTCCGTGAAATTCAGCAGCCATTAGCCAAGTCTCCATCTCCGCAGACTTACCACTATCAGAAGCCGTCGCTGGACCGCCCTCCTCCGTTTGCGTCGACAACCAACTATTCGTGGAATACTTACCAGGCCCCGCAGTCTCCGTCGCTTCAATCTGATTTTCCAGTCAACTATTCTATAATTTCCTCCGACGATGTTCCAATGAACGGTTTGGACTATGGAGATTCGTTGGAGCCGCAATTCACTTGCAATAATTGCAACCCGAGCGAAAAACAATACCATGAATTACACGCCAAGGTGAACGACCTCGAGAAGGCTATAAAAGACTTAGACGGAGAGAACACGCGGATGATGTTGACCTGGATGAAACTTAGGAATATGAAGAATCAGTTAGATAATAAGATGTTGGTTAGTTCTGCTTCGGCTCCCTTGCCGACTCAACCAGAGCCACCGAGGACTAAGTCTCAATCCCATCATATATCTGCGCATTCTCAACAACCGCTATCTTCCCTCAACATGTCTCCTCGGCATTCGACGCACCAGTACTCCTCTCAGAGCCCTAGTCAGCACCACCCCCTGCAACACCTGCTGTCACAGCACCCGGCACCTCCGCAGTACAGCACCACCCCTTCCTGGATGCTTTCCAGCGATCAGAATCTGATGCCACCACCTCCTCCGATGCAGCAATAACCAGCTTCTAACATTTTCTTTCATAACAAACAACTTCCCTTTGCTGGAGTGATTTATGAATAAATTTTTTTGTTCATTGAATTTTCGTCGATACGTTTCTCTTCGGATTTGATTTCTAAAAATGCTTTTCTTAAACTTATTCAATTTGACTATAAACAATCGATGTACAATAATTTTTTTTGTTGTATGGATGTATTATAATTATTTTAATCATATCAATTTAATAAAAAGTTGCTTATTTTAAAATGTCATTTTAATTTGTATTATTTTCTTTAAGCATGTAAAAATATATATTTTAGTATCATGAAACTTGGAGTCTTTTTGATATTATTCACCATGATTACATGTTAATTTTTTTATGGGTGATTCCCTGTATCGGACGAGGTCGTGAAGAAAACGATGACGTTTTATCAAGGATAGTTATCGTCTTCTAATTTTCTCAACACTTGCAAGTGAATATGCACCGGCGAACAGTGTTACTCCTACTAATGCAGATTGGTAATGACGGCGGACAGGTGAAGTAAGGCACTTTAATACTTACGTTCCTCAATGCTACCGTGCCGAATTGTGGGACCGCCTTCCACATTTGATAATATTACAATTGTATGTTTGTTTACATTTAAATTTAGATTACGGGAGTTCGGCAACATATATGGAAAAATAAATGATATCGTGAAATAGGCCGGACTCCTTTTAAACATAATTAGTAATAATAACACAATGTATATTTAGAGTTAAGAATTGTATAAAAGATTCCCCTGAACATGTTAGGGCCGGGGACCCGTTGATCCCTTTATATAATTTATATCTATCTAAATAAACGTGCGCAAAGAAAGTAGTTTGGGTCAGAGGATAGAACGTGGATAGGGGCATCGCATACGTATTTGTGGCATCCATTGTCGATATGGCAATGGTTTGCTCACGCGACACATAAAATCGCCCGTCACCTGGCGCCAGCTCTGAACAGCTCAGCGTCTTAGTATAAATACCAGTGGGCATTCACGGGCAAACCACTCTTGTTCCAAATCTCGCCACGCTCGCTACTTTCACGACTACGCTCTGACTCACAGCTTCCTGCCTGCTACACTTTGAATATTGTTTGACTTTGCTACGCCCTGAACCATCGCAATTCATCACCCTTGGATAACCGACCTAGCAGAGTTCACCAATTGACCAAAAGTAGTCCGCATAGAATATATCCTACTTACAACGGGACTGCATTCTAGCGGCTACCTGAACCGGGCTCCTGAACTACTGAAGCTGCAGACAAGTAGCGGCTGCAACAACGACTTGACCGGCCCCTATTTTTACAGTCTACGTATCGGACCCCGAAACGTCCGATATATAGTGGTCCTTCGAGCCGGATATTAATTATTATAATATTATGGGTGTAAATAAATGAACATTGATGGTAGTAGAAAAGAACGTGGAAAGATTTGAAGTGATTTACTTGAGAAATTAAATGAACCGAATGATAATTTTGCAACACTCATGATTGTCTTCAATGATTTAATAATAAACTTGAAAGAAACCTCAATGAGGAAAGAACCTTATCGTTTGTATTTGTTTGTATACGTTTATCGTTTTTTTTTTTTAATTATCATATTTGCTATGTAAATATTATTACATAAATAAAAATATAAAAACAGAACATTTAAAAAAAAAACCTTTTTTCGGGTCAATGTTTTTTATAATGTATGGCAAATTTGTGTTCCAACATAAATCGGTCGTTTTTAATTTAATTTAAAGTCCACCGTAATGCTTATTTTAATATATTTTTTAATTTTTTGTTTTATATTTTAAAAATAGACGGGGTAAAACTTTTTTTACATCAACGTTAGCCCCCAAATAATTGTTAAAGGTGCCACTAAAATCGCGAAAAATCAATTCCTTTAATGGCCTATATTTCATAATGTAAAACAAAAATAAATAAATAACTTCTAATCCGTACTAAATATTTACTACACTTTTTGATGAAAAGAATATTAGGCTTAGGTGAGTAATTTTGACCTCAAATCCAAAATTAAGTTTTGTATGAAACAGCCCACGCAGCCGTTCCTCTTAAGTGCTAGATTAAAACAGATATATATTTTTTAAATGTGTAGGTATCATTCCTTGCCACAGATAATATTTCTTGCATGTTGGAAACATATCTGCAGGCACACGTTTCTGCCATTCTACTCCGGAGTGGTGGTTGATGCTGGACATCACACTTGCTCGCACTATTACCATAGCAGCGTGAAGGGTAAGGTGATTGGCCGTTTGACTGCCAGAAGGTGGCAAATGTTCTTACACGTGGTAAGTCGGTAGATCCCCAGCCAAAGGTTAAGGCCACATTCATTGATGAATGCAGAAGTTTTTTATAAAATTAAACAATATTATGATACTTTTTTCATGAGAACCATTAAATGTGTAAGTCATAAGAAGAATTTGCAATAAAATTTATAAATAAATGTAAAAAGTGGCAATATAATGAGAAAATGCATGGGGTAACTGAGTCACCCCTCATGGGATCGCAAGTTTTGTTTTGCATCTTGGCATGCCGAAGGTTAATGAGTGTCCTTTTGCATAACGAGTGACGAGGAGAATACCGAGAAGTACCGGATTATAAAACAAAAGCACTTGAGCATAATCAGCTGATCGCACTCAGATACCAATACTCACAAAGCTTTTAGCCAATCATGTAATCAACGAGATTATGTCTGGCCAACATCATGGGGCTGAAGGTGGCTGCATAAGAGGTGGAAGTGGATGAGATTGGAGAAAAGCACACCCAGGGGCTGACCACCGAAGAGCTTATGGAATTTCAGTGGAGGAGGAGGTAACAGCATAGCACAGCAACTCCTTCCCCAGCAATAAGAAAAATGCTGAAAGCTGCGGAAACTGTTGCATCGTACATTGAGAAGCATCGTCCGAATAAGGCAGTGGCTGCTTTAGATTTATTTAATGATAATGCTGTGTGGCATTAAGTTTTGAAGTGTCGACAAAAACAAATATCTTTCTAGTAATAATGAATTAGGTTATCATAAATAATAAAACAAATGTAAAATTTTGTTTGAAAAAACGTTAGATATTTTTTTGTTTGTATTTTTTTCGGCATGGAACACATTATCATATTTTACAATGGGAAAAATTGTTTCGCTTTACAAGTGTTTTACATTACAAGTAAGATTCTGGAAGGAATTATACTCATTAAGCGAGGTTCCACTGTAATAATGTTTATACAATTGAAGAGTTTTATCCTTTATACTCTTCAAAATAAAATTTCTATAAATTGTTGCATAGTTAATGCCCAAAAAATACATACAGGGTGACTGAATTTATAAAGCAAACTTAAATATGAAGCTGCCATTTTCCTATGCGCGTTCTTGGTAACTTTATAATCACTTCCACAAAAATGCACATTTGTACAATGCAATTTGAAAGTTTGGAGGTGAAGAAAAAATCTTGTACAGGTTTTAAGATTCGTAGATTGGAATTTTCAGTTTATTTATTTTTTACTGAATATTTAGGATACAAAAGTGTCTTCCAGTTGAAAATTAAAATAAATTAATTAAGTACGAATGAATCGATTATTTTTTAAAGTGTAGAAATTCATTCCATTTGTAGTTAGACAGGTTAAGACCTAACATTCCCTCTCACAGGTAAGTAGGTCTGCTATTTATGAGTTGGGATGATATGGCAATTTCGACGAGAACGGTTAATTTATTTATAACTTGTTTTGTGTTCAAAACAGTTCGGCCGTGGAGCAATTTCATGACCTCTGGGTTTCCTCCCTCCAACAATGGTCTCTTCAAAACTCATCTTCACTCACTCATCACCTCAAAAAAAAAAACTCTCCGCACAGCATCCTCAAAGATGCCGGCCCTGGGGGAAATGATTTCCCTTTGTGTGAAGTTAATACAAAATGAGGTTATATAGGATCAGAATAAAAGACACGGTAAAATTAACAACTAGTTTTTATTGAGTAAATTAACATAAATTTGGGGATACACAATAATTTATTCTAAAACATCTCTATGTAATTATAATAAATTCGACACAGATTCATCACTACAATACAAATTGGCAAATATCTTATAATTTAATAACATCAATTTTAGGAAATATTCTTAGAACAGCGAATAGGACAAAAAATAATGTCGTGTAAAATACAATACCACCTGAGATGCGCATTCAATATTATGTAATATGGAAAGTTTCAAGACACCAAACACAGTGATTGTGGATGTTGCCTTCCTTGGAGATTATTTGCACAGAATACAAGTGATGTTTTTGCTAACTACGATATACATCAAAAGTTTTATTGTATGCTTCATGTGATGTAATAGGCTACAGCTTACGTCTACGTAAGTGGTTCATGATTTAGTAAGTCTAAGGTGAATTTATATCTTATGTAGTTTAGAAATACGATTGAATTAATTTTTACTAGTGGTACTCCAAAGAAACCGAAAGGTCAACAAAGGCCACCCTAAAAACTTTGACAGAAACATGGGGCAGCTATATAATAAACTGAGGATCGATAAACTACAGCAGTCGACAGACAAAGTGATATGACCGTTTTACAAGCCTAATAAGATGATAGTGGAGAATAAAATCACCAATAATTAGTTCTATATTGAAGGCATGAACTGTCACCTTTCCTCAAAACTTATTCAAAGATGCTAGTTTTTCCACAAGAAGATCCGATACCCGATTGCCACATAAAAAATAAATGTGAAACATCCAAATTTAGTTGTGGGCGCTGTAAGTCTGGTTATTGTGATTTTAGAGCGATACCCTATGACGACACTACCCTCATCGCCTCTTCTAAAGAAGAAATGAATCACCTCCTTGCCAAAATAGAAGAAAGCCATAATCTGGGTCTACTGATCAACAAGGCCAAATCAAAACTAATGGTGATCTACAGGGCAAACACCTTTGTAAGAACACATGCTCTCACATAAGTGGCGAAGGAGGTTGTGAAACAGAAATGAAAAGAAGGATTTGCATGACAAAAGATGCTATGAGCAAGTTGCAAAAGATATGGAGTGACAGAGGAATAACGAAGACCACCAAGATGAGACTCGTCCGGGTGCTGATTTGACACTCAGTCAATGAAAGGAAGTGAATAAACGTCCTCGAAATGTAGTGCTGGAGGAAAATGCTTAGGATTCCGCAGACAGCCAGGTACACAAATACGTCAATTCTGGAAAAGCTTGGCATCCACAATAGGCTAACAACTGCCTGCCTACAACGTGTCTTCAGAATCTTTGAACATGTCGCTCGCCAAACCGAGAGCTCCAACTTAGAGAAGCTCATGGTCACTGGCAAAGAGGAAGGCAAGAGAAGTAGAGGAAGGTCACCGATGCGTTGGAGTAAAGAAATCTCGCAGGTGTCCGGAACGTCAGTGTCAGTGAAAATAATAATAATAAACTATAAATAAAAATTAGGCAATCAAGAATTTCTTTGTCACTGTCGTCTGAAGCAAAAAAAACATTGAACAAATAAAATTCACAATTTGCGGGTGATAATGTCCCTTAGTAGCCATCAATATTAACACCTTCGTAAGTTCACCTTAGCAACACTGTAAATAAAATAAAAACTAACCAAAAGAGTCTAGCCACTTTTTTAAAAGACAAACATTCCCAAATTACGAATAACTGACAATAATTTGAAAACCCGCTACCATCATTAAAAGCGGAAGATGTCGCTTTTGCAGTGGAAGACTCAACCAGTCGAGGAATTGAACCCACAGCTGGGTGGGAACCCGACGCATTTGTTAACTCAGCCACCGACCGGTCACCAACTGTCCTTCTCTATCTTTGAGATTCTGTGTTTAATTTCCACTGAAAGACAATAATAATAAAGTAAAATCATTAACCATATACATGAGGATCACAATTTGTGGAGATGCATAAGACAATGGCTATATCATCCTTGTAAGACTGTCCAAACAGCATAAAAAACTATCAGTCTCACAAAACTGGTCATTGACATACTTTGCTCGGCCTATCTACGATAAGGAAAAGCAAAACACGTTTTTTTCCGTTAACTTTTCGGCAAGCGGTTTCAATATACTATACAAATCGGCGAGCTGCGTCGAATGGTGCTGAGTTTGCGTTCGGTTGGTACAACAAAAAAATTATTTTAAGACGAATTTTTTTAAGGACTACCACCATGGTCTAGACAGGCCACATTGCATTTTATATTTTTCTTTGTCTGAAATATTCTTTGTCTCAACACAAAACACATTTGAACATGTTTGGTTTGGCTTCTGTATACATTAGACAGCAGATATACATACGCCAGTTGCTCAGTTTGAGTTAGTCATTCTGGACAGAAGTAAAGACGAAAATGTGTATTGGTGTTTTCTTTGGTTTTGACTTTTTTTCTGAAGTGGCATCATTAGACGGAGTGGATGTGCCTTTTTGTTTGCTAGACGTTGTAATCGCCTGACATGTGTACAAATTCACTAATGACGCAATATTGGTCGAATATTTGGCAGCAGATATTGAGGAAGAGCTGGGGACGACGACAATGATGTTGACTATGTTCCTGATGAGGGAGAAGCATCTGATATTGAATTTGAATTGGAGGAGGAAGAGAATATTAATTTACCTGAACCTGAAGCAGTTTTTGAGCCTGTTGTTGAGCCAGCGGCTAATGAGCCAGTTGCTGGTGATGCCGGTCACCTTTTGCTTGGCGAGTCTGAAGACCATTACAAGTTTAAAACGTGAATACCTTATGGAATAAGGAGCAGCACATTCATACACACTATTTGCATACCTGCCATTATCTAAAACTAGTTTGATAGGCCACACATCTTATATGGCCTGGCGAGGCCATGTTGCCCATCCAAAGGGGTAAAAGTATGTTGCCCATCGAAGGGTTAAGGTGTTACCAAGCATTAAATATGTTTTATCACTGCCAGTTTTCATTCTTTTATAAACTGCTCTCGAATGCCACGTTTTAGGGAAGGGTCAGTCACAACTTTAACAGGAGCTGATTTGCATTAGATTTAACTCTTTGCATGCGCTGGTAACACATGTGTGATACAGCAAGAAATTACCATTCATACGCGGCCACACACATGTCTAATACAGCAACTTTGGTCGCCGATAATATAGAGCTCCTCCGAAACAAAAATTTTTACCGCATGCCAGAGAGTATTCCAAATAGTATCACGATGTTGATCTGTACCGAAATTTGTTAAAAATAAAATCAAAAGGAACATCGATAACGGAGTGCATGTCAAGAGCACACTATTTCGCAGGAACGAAGAACCTTCTCAGCAGATGGCACACTTACGAAATCTCATTTCAGCATATCACACAAGTGTGATGTAATATTTGGAGAAGCGCTGATATAGCGGTTTTGTTATTTGTAAGTGATCATGGTCCATCTCGCGTCTATCAATGCAGTGTCCAGAGAGCCTTAATAAGGTACCTTTTTGTATGGAGTTTTGCTTTAGTTTTTATAAACATCTCGAGAGGTTTTTTACCCATGGATTTGATTCCATAATAGACATCATACTCTTTACTTTCTATCTGATATAATAAGTCACGCTCAAGTGCTCTATTTTCATGATAAATTACGTAGATAAAAAGCTGTTCCGTGGGCGAGTACTGAAAAATTAATTAACGTGGTCAAAAGGTTAAGTGCGAGTATGAAAAGCATTAAGCAATTTACTGATTTAACAGTATTTTTTTACAGACAATGAACTAGTCAAATTGTGGAAAATGGTGAAAAATCGGGTGTTTAGTAGTTTGTTCCTTCAGTTAGAAACATGACGTATTTAGGCTACAAGCCTAAGCGAGGCCATGTTATTTGACTAATAGGATTTTATAAGAGATAATAATTACATCGGCACAGTTTATTCTATTATACCTCTTATTTTATAAAATACAAGTCATGGTTAAAACTTGTGTTATAACCATGGCTTGGGTACCAATGGTGAACCGGCGTGTACGAATCTAAAGCCGCGTCCAGACACTTACAATGCAATATGCAATGCAACACGAATTTGTCATTTGAACGGCAATACAAACATGCATTGCAATATTTGTGCGGTGTATGTGCTGATCCATCGTCGCCTGTCGGTTTTTGACGTGAACATAAAGGCATTTGCATGGTGTTGTGTCATTATGTGGAGCAAAGAACAGTCACTCAAACTAATCAGTTCATATAAAAAAAAGAGAGTGCTTTGTAACCCCAAAGACCGTAAATACTATAAAATAACATTGAAAACCAGTGCTTGGGGCGATATTGCTCTTTTGCTGGGGAGAAGTGTAGAAGATTGTTAAAATAAAATGACGAGTTTACTTTCATCGTATCGGAGGGAAAAGGCAAAAGTAAAAAATACAATCAAGGTACCGAAAAAGGTGTTTTAGGAGAATCGTGACAACATTTTTTTTTTTACTATTTAAATTTTATAAATTAACAAAAACTGCTATCTCAATACTATTTATTTACTACCAAACTAAATGGTTGTATTTTGAAAATAATTAATTTGATTTTGAATTAAAAAAAAAACACACCCTCGAACAGGATTCGCCTCCCAACCGCGATACAGATGGATCAACACAAACAGCAACAGGATTAATGTGAGATTGTGTACCGTTAAAACAATTCGTGTTGCATTGCATGCGTCTGGACGCGACTTAATACGTAAGACGGTACATATGTGCGTATGATGCCTGGCAAAATAGCAAAGCTGCTAAGGACACAATAAAGGGTATTTTTCCACGACAGATATCATGTAAGTATTATTTTTATTTTACTCAGATCATAAAATAGAACCTGAAGATGCGTATTTCATTGAAAATTACAGTATTTGTGTAAAAATACTGAATGTACTTAGCTTACCTTTCATTGAAATCAGGATTGGTAACACCCTGAACATGTATTCAGACTCAGATCCAGATCTATTGTCAGTTTCGCACAAGGCAGATATTGCATTTTACACGGGTTGTGTGATTTTCTCCACACATCACATTCGCTATAAGCCAATATGAACAATGTCTTTTGAATTAACGCAATGTAGTAATGAAGCACTACTTTAGGGGGTTTAACATAATCCATTTGCTCCATCCGCTATGTACATCTTTGAACATACATAATGACTAACATTCATAATGGTGATATATTATTATATTTAATCTTCCAACTAAACCTCAATGACTTGTGCTGTGAAAATAGGATTTATTATACCTGCTGGGGGCGGACATAACCCAGGACCTTTGGACCATAGCCAAGTTAGCTCCTTCTCAACCGACAGCCGGGCTAATCTAAACATATCAATAAATTATGTACAAAATAATCATTTTTAAACTTAAAGTTAGAATAATGGGAAAACTTACTTAATTCACAAGAATGTTTGTTCTATGGAGAAAATATAACATTTAGTTTTACGAATTAATTAGATAAACGCCAATAAAACATATTTACGCCAGTTTAGATTTCGCCAACCTAATTTGTCAAATTTCAATTCATAAAATTAGTAACGCATGGGCGTAATATAAGCCTGCCTAAATTATATACTATCGAGTGAGCAGATATCTTATGGGAGTTTTCAGTGAAAAGGGGAATAAACAATGGTTTAGTAATCATACAATAAAACATGTTTTAGTTTGAAGAGCTTCAACACCATTCCGTAGGAACGATGTATCAATGTACAGGTTACAAACAAGGTCATTTCAATTTGCAAAATACCGTTCATTTTCAGAATATTTTTTGGTGCAGTGTCAAAATGCATAATAACAAAAGAGTGTCAAGAATTCTAGAAACACAAGGATTTTTCACAGCGAAATAATTAATTTTTTGTTCGCACATAAAAGAAATATATTTTTTTAATAAAATTAGAACAGTTTTTGCATGGTACTACTATTAAAAATTATACCTTTTCCCAGTAGGGAAAGGGAAGCCTTGCATGTCAATGCTTGTAATTACAGAAATCATTGTTTAACCTTTATTGTATGTGGGGAATTGAGAATCCTCAGCAAACGGGTGAAGAAGGCTTGCACCATCAGAGGACAAATGTTCAAGAGACTTGAGCAATGCATTCTTTGCAAAGGGAATCAGTCTAAAAATATACATTTAACCTAAAAACTGTCTCCCGAATCGTTCATTATTCATTACATTACCAACCCTAAAAGGCACACTGCCGCTGCAAACATTCACATTTCCACGATAAATTTGTTAATTATTTTATAAAGGGGAATATACATTACATAGGCGCAATAATCAATGGTTATAGTTACATTTTGGTATAATGTATTGAATACCACAAAACAGTGAGTTGTCAATAAGCCAGAATGGTTTAAATAAAATCATTTAAAAAGATGTTTTAAATATTTTTAATTTTGAAACTATCAGTGCTTTAAATACGTTGAAATGAAGCATTTGACTAAGCAAACACTTTCTTCACTGTTTTCAAGGTTATAATATATATTTTAATGGGGTGAAAATGGGATGCATTTTCCATGGCTATGTATATTAAATTAAATATTGGGTCACTAATAAAGTCTTGCAATATATTCCAAAATATAATTAATTGACAAAGATAACTCTCCGATATGAATGGATTGAAACTTATAATCTAAGAAACACTTAATTGTTGACAAACGCAATGCAATAAAGATCTGCAAGAAACATATTATAAAATGCAAAAACACAAATGCAATCAGAGACTGACTGTGAAATTCAGCAATAGGTGTGAGAGGTTATTTTTCAAAGCAACTACTAATGATGGTTCAATGTAACATGTAGACTTTAAACAAAGACAAATTGAAGTGATGGGAGTTATGTTTAGAAAGATCTAGGTCGCTGCTGCTTTATTAAACGGCATGTACATAATATTATATGCAAAAGTTTAAACTAGACTTGGATGCAAAACATTGGGGTTATTCCGCAGGAAAGTACAGTTGCAAGTGCCATGCAATTTGTAAATCAAAACTTAATTAGTTAGCATTTGCGTAACTCAATATTAAGGCCTTTTGCAACGTGTAGATAGATACGCTATACTGAGATAAATCCCTACGGTCATTCAAAAATATACTTCCCACACCTATTTTGAAGTCACAATCCGAAAAATTATTCCCATGACGGCATTAGTATCAAAATATATTGAAGCATCACCTCTTCCTTCAGGAAATACCTCATCAGTCTCAGTGTTGCTGTACCACTTGGTACATGGGTTGAGGATTGCTAACAGCGGGTAGAGAGCTCTGAGACACGTTGTACGGCTGCTGCAGGTACTGCGGCTGGGGAGCATACTGCCCGGCCTGTTGCATATAGGATGACTCTCCCTGGGGGGTCATCTGCTGGGCGTAACCACCTTGCTGCCCTGCCCCTTGCTGCGAGTAATTCTGTTGGGGCGGTTGCGGAGGGGCCACTTGTTGAGAGTAAGTAGAGTGCGGAGGCTGCGGAGGAGCTGCTTGCTGGGAGTACTGTTGCACAGGTTGAGGTGGTTGCGGGGCCAGTTGTTGCGTGTAGTTGTGCCCCGGCTGGGGTGGAGCTCCCGGCTGGGAATACTCCGGCTGGGGCTGCGCCGTGGTGCCTTGCTGCAAATAGCTCGGCTGTGGCGACTGTGGAGGGGCCCCTTGCTGTGCATAGACAGATTGTTGTGGGGGGCCTTGTGGAGTGTAACTAGGCTGCGGAGACTGCGAGGGAGCCACCTGGGTGTACCCGGACCCAGACTGGGCGGGGGTCTGCTGTTGGTAACCAGCCCCCGGTTGAGTGGGGGCCCCTTGGGCATAACTAGAGGCAGGTTGCGTGGGAGCCATTTGGTAAATGGGTTGTTGAGGTTGCGAAGAAGTCCCCTGCTGCGTGTAGCCCGACTGGGAACCTGTCACTTGTTGCGTGAAAGTGGGTTGAGGAGATTGAGCTGGAGCCACATGCTGTGCATATCCGGGGCCAGGTTGGGAAGAGGCCGGTTGCTGCATATATCCAGAGGTGGGAGGCGCTGGGGCCAGTTGCTGGCTGTAAGTAGAGCTGGATTGTGCCGGGGTCACTTGCTGCTGAGTATAGCTAGCAGTAGGCGGTGCTGGAGATTGTGACTGGGCGTAGTTAGAGCTGGGCGGAGCGGGGACTGGTGCCGTTACCGGAGTGTACGTAGGTCCCGAGTGCAGCGTGTAAGAACTAATCGGTTGTGAGGAATACACAGTTCCAGGAGTTGTGTAAGTAGATCCCGCTTGGGTCGCACTGTAAGAAAGCCCAGACTGTGGAGCAAAAGTAGAAATAGCTTGTGGTGAATAGCTAGAAACAGTCTGTTGCCCATACATACTGCTGGACTGCGGGACGTAGCTGCTGGGAGCTCGCCGCTTGTAGGAGACGCCAGATTGTGATGAATAGTTAGAGATGTGTTGTGAGGAAAAGCTGGTGGTACTTATGGGCGGATTCATCGGCTGCACTTGGTACTGCACAGGCTTTTCAATCTTTCCCTCCTGAATGAATGGTATACTTCGAAGGTAAATAGTTACATCGGTTATTTGTTGTTCGTAATATTCTTTAACAAGTAAGCCACTCCCATATTCTTTTTCCAGTTCCAATATTTTGGACTGCAGGAGGCTATTTCGCATTTGGTAATTATCACATTTGTCACAGTGGATAATTTCAGGAGGTTCGTGTAGATGAGGCTCCATGTGGAAGTATTGTTTTTTCCCGTCAGAACTGTAGGTGGAAGAGATATAGGTGGGGAATGAAGATTCGTCCATAGGATGGTGGAAGTCCAGCAGAGCAGGCAGGGGAGACAGGGGCGGATCGGTGGGCGGCGGGGGCGGGGGCGGCTGTAGCGGAGGGGGCCGCGAGGGAAGAGGCGGCAGCTGAGGTGGCGGGCGCTTCATGTCCGGCAGCTGAATGTTGCTGGTAGAATGCGACATGTAGCGCAGAGGCGGCGACGCTGACGAGCAAGTTTCGCTTTCGGGCGTCTCAGACAGTAAAGTGTGTGTGAACTTGCAATTGGGACGCGTACAGATGCCGCGCTGGAAGTCTCTACATATATAGTTGTATTGCTTGGACGAGCGTAATTCGAAAGGAGCAACTTCGAGGGAGTCTATGAGAATCGGGGGTGCAAGAATAACCTGAGTCTCGTAACCCAAAGTGGAATTCTGAAGGGAGTCGTTCTCAGCCATGCTATCACATAACTTGGCCCTTGGTAGCCAAAATACACTATATCCGAGTGCAGTTATATTTAAAGCACAATGTGAAGAAACTAATAATCACTTTCAGAGAGAAAAATAGTGGTTTTCGCTCCGGTTTATACGAGAAATTCAGAAATTACGAGAGACTCGACAACTCCGATATAAACACGAACAATAAACCATAGACAAGAAATCTCTCTCCACCATAGATATACAACTCTCTCCCGTTCCGTAGTCCGTCGACCGTCACCATAGATATAGTATATAGATATACCACTCACGATATACCGATAGACATAGTATACCACTCTCAAGCGGTAAAACGGCTTCCAGACGAGCGGGCGGCCTAACTGCTGGGTGGCCTAACCGAGATTGGGTTTTGCCGCCAGACTGCAGATTTCACCAGTGGTCATATGAACATAGCCGCGAGCGTACGTCCAATTGTTCACTCCTAGTTGCTACATCTGTCAGTAACCATACAAACTTCGGCGAGGGCGTACGCACCTTACGCGAACACCTCCGCGTTCACCACTAAAACAAAAACTTCGCGCTGACACTTGATACCTACAATGGCTATTATATTGATATTAATAATCCAAGAAAAGGAACATCTATTTTAGGTATCTTTTCCTTAATTGGGGGTTATAGATCACGTATGACAAAAAGCAATTTAATTTTACTTTTTAAAAACAAACCTTAGTTAATATAATACGGGTATATTATTTGGATTAAATATATCGTAATATCTCGACTGCCATAATACGGGCATGTGCCTAGTTTGGTAGCCGAAAATAATCCATGTTTTGTAACAAAAACTATAAATATGAATAAACAAAATTTTAAAAAATATACCTACCAACTTTTCAAATCACGAGACAGACTTGTTCCGAGGCGTATTTTTTAGCGAATTATCAGAGGAAATTCAAATCGAAGATAATAATTTAAAACTAAATTAATGTTATGAAAAATTCTAATTAAAATATTTAAGTATCTAAGGCTGCTCTCTAACGGTCCGGTGAGGAACGAACTTTTCACTTGCTACTGGAGACACTGCGCAGAAAAGTCCCACAATGGACTGCGTTGCAAACCGTTACCTAACTTTAGCAAACTTGACTTTTCTGTGCAGTGTCTGCAGTAACGAGTAAAATGTTCATTCCTCACCGGACCGTTAGAGAGCAGCCTAAGGATTGTATCAGATATAGGTATGTATCATTTTTATTTTAAAACGATAAATAAAGCGCGATTTCCAAAGCGAAATTTCAAATTTCAAGACCGCTTCGCTCAGCAGAGACAAGGAGTATTGCCATTGTTGCCAAGTCAAAAAATAAAAACTCGATTAATATATTTTTCCATCGGCCACACTACTGGCCCGCCCAATGACGCTTAGTTGTAACCAAAATACTAGATCTAGTAATTCCGTTCTCCTTTGCTATGGCCACGCCTCTTCTGGGCCAGGAATTTGCCACTATATGGTTCGTTTTGCCCATCATTGGCGAAACCACTGTGCAAATCCGCTCGTCTGGAAGGCACTTAATTGACGACATTTATTTTCATACAGATTGGACGTGAATCTGGATGAAAATAGGTATCGTCTAACGACACCTTTACCGTCACAGAAAATTGAAAATAATATGTAGCAATAGTAGCATTCACACACGGATTTGCCCGGCGGACAAATCCGTGTGTGTATTCTCGCACTCGGCCCATTTAAGTCATTTTAGTGGCTTCCACACGAGCGGGTGGCCTAACTGCTGGGTGGCCCGTTCCCAATTGCGTTTTGCCGCTACATGGCAGAATTAAAAAGTGATCATATGAACATAGCCGAGAGCGTACGTCCAATGGCTTGCTCCTAATATCTATGGGATAAATATTCAACTGAAAACGGGAAGTTTCGCGTGTATTATAATAATACGCGAGAAATAATATTATAATGAGCCCTCTACACGATGGGCCATCCGTAGTCGGCCAGCTGATGGCCCAACGTGTAGTGGGCATAGGGGCGTCTGATGGCTTATGGAGTAGATCTATGGCATGCGATGGCGCGGGATGGCCTTGTCGGTTTTTCGCACACACATCAAAGGATGGTGGGCTGGCGATGGTGGCGCCCCCTACATGTGGCGAACTGCTCAGGGTCCGCTTGAACAAGCTCCGGATTAG
>JAHDVE020002205.1:0-51847 GCA_022606495.2 Halesus radiatus | reverse complement strand
GTACATAATACAAACAAAACAATAACAGTAGGTACCTAAAATAAGAGGAAGAAAAAAAGAAAAGAAAAACATAGAAAAAGATTATTTAGTAAAATATGCAAAATAAGTTCACTAAGAGAGAAAATAATTATTAAAAAATTTATGGTGGATATTTGATGGTTTCCCGTCTCCAAAGAGCCATCAAGGGAGACTCCATCCATGTAGCCGTAGCAGTAATGATGGTATTCTTGGATTGACGTACTCTGCACCATAGGCTTCCCATGCGGTGGCGGAGAAGTGCCCTGAAAGAGTGCATTCGTCCTTCAAACAATTTTCGTATATAGACGGAATAGTTGGCGATATGCATTATTGTAGGTGACTTTTATCTTTTGCCATTGGGATGCAGTGTAATGCACCCACAGTTTTGACGTATACAGAGATGTGCAGAATGTGTTGAACAGTATTCTTTAGACGTTTGCGCCGCAAAGGTAAAAACGCCTTGAGAGCATACCCGCTCTAACGGATAAATCTCTTCTTTGTCTCTCCATATCCTCAATGTCCTATATAACCACAAAGTGAA
The DNA here is from genome assembly GCA_022606495.2 of Halesus radiatus. NCBI lineage: Eukaryota > Metazoa > Arthropoda > Insecta > Trichoptera > Limnephilidae > Halesus > Halesus radiatus. The sequence goes on along the minus strand of JAHDVE020002205.1, from coordinate 51,288 downwards.
AGCTTCATACAATTGTCTTTATTATAGATTCTGGAATACAATACTCGTATCTTGTATTCCAGATGATTAATATATAATATAAATCTTGAATTTATTTTCGTATACATATTAATAATAAAAATAATTTCCCTTTTAATTTCTAATATAAATTTGTTATCCAATGTTGAATAATCATTTTTAATTAACATTTTTGATTAATTACTTACCTACTTTAATCAATTTTTGACTATGTTTATAATTTGTCTATTCTTACATTATTGTGTTCTGTTTATCATTTATCTATACTTGACATTATTATTTTTTAGTATTCTGGTATATTACTGATACGGAAAGCATCGCTTTCGAAACATGTTGATATATATATATTAATAAAGTGGTGATTACAAAGTAATTTTTAATTCATTTATTAATAATGACGCCACAAAGTGAATACCAATCTTTTGAAGAAATTATATATATTGTTTTATTTTACTACCTGTTAAGGCTTGCAATCACCGGTCACCGGTCACTGGTTAATGGTTAACCTTGCAGCCCATGAGATTATTTCCTCGGTTGGAAAGCACCTGTCGAGTGCGCAATCAGATGTTTTATTATGACTCCCACAGTTGCTGGTTGTGTTGATAAATAGTCATTTAATTACTTCTTTCCTGACGGTCAAGGAATCCGGAAATATACTAATAATAATACTAATACTAATCATAATGTCTTCACCGTCATTAGGCAACTTGTTGCATTGTGAAATTAAATCAGTTTATAGCCCGATACATAAATCATTAGTTAGATTAAAGTTCCAATCAAATGTTATGTTTTACGATGTGCTTGTCATTGTAGAAATGATATGTGAATCTATCTTGCATTAGTTCGTGGAAGGTTTTACGAGGTAAGATGGCATTCAGTATTCCATAAAACTTGTGAAACAGCGTATCCAGTATCCCATTTGAAAACATTCAATGTGTTGTGCATGGATTGAACTGACAATCGTTTGTTGAACGAGTCATGAGGCAAGACGAATTTTCGAAGTATGTGAAAAAAAAGATAAGATGCCAGTTGTTTTAAATATTTGTCAGTTACCTAAATTTGAAAAAAAAAACTTTAAAAAACAGTAATAAAAAACAAACAGATTTATAAAATAAATTCAATAAATAATTGAAAAACACGCAGTTATATATTGTAAATAATGGTTGTTTGCCTAAAATATAATAAACGACTGACAAAAACCAATTCCACAGGTGTTCTAATTCACATCATGTTTTTGGCTTTAAACCCTTCAATATGCGTGCTTGAGTATTTTCCTCTCACTTATTGCCACCTTTTTATCAAGGTGAAGTCAAAAATAATTAGTATCTGCTCTAAAATCGGCAGTTACCACGAGGAAAATATTTTCTTAAATACGATTTTTTACTGGGAAGTTTAGTAATTTATTCGGCCAATCAATGTTAAAAATATGTTTTGTTTTTTTGTTCCAGGATTAATAACAATATTTATTTTGCAGACTTCAAAACAATGTTTTTTTTTCTGCGGTATGCTAATGAGGGGATATCGATATGTATTGCTACCCTTTAACCGATTTCACAGATTAAATAAACCTATCGGAGTATAGGTACATTGTAATGGGTGGTCGCTTAATCAAATAATTGCCTACCATTATTTTAATGGGTTGGCTCGATAAATGTGCTGTTGCTTGTCCGAATATTGCAGTAATGTGATATTTCATATTATTTACATATCCATATGAACCAGACTTTTTAATTGTTCGAAAGCCTCGGGAGTTTTGCAAAATGAATAAATGCTTGCGAATATCTTACCTATTTATAAAGAAGACTATAAATGAGTTTCGAAATGTCGTCCTACATCTATGTTATTGGATATTTCAAGGATATTTGAGACAATTATCAAAGACACTCGTGAAATATATCTCTGCCCAAAATATGCTAACCCCACAGCATTATATTTGTATTATATGGAATCATTAACAATTTAATTGACAGCCCTGCCATCCTCGCCACCATTAAATTAAATGTACCAACCAGGAAAACAAGACAAACTGTAAAAATTTTCTGCAACACTTACACAACCAACTATCAGTCTCATTCATTAACCAATAGAATGCATGATCTGGGCAACAGGTTTGGAGGTGTTGTTGAAGTATTTGATTACTCCATTAATACAGTAAAGTGTCATCTATACCAGCACTTTGATGAATCCTACAATATGTAGTATTGTAGCTTGGAAAATTTAGCCTTAATGATTTGTATTATAATATTGTTTTAGTATTCTATTTTAAGTCACTGTTCAATGTTTGAAAAAGATTGTTCATTACTTTACGGTTTATAATCTCTATGTACTTATAATTTTCGATAATAATAATAATAATTGGATGATTTGTATAGCGCCGTTTTTGTGAAAAATCACCTCAAGAGCGCTGTACAAATATTTCTTAACTAATTATATACAAACAGATACAGAAAAACATACTTACCTGGCAGGTCGCTTCAGATGAACATAGTTTTATTAGAAAATTTATTTATAGAGATGATAGTTTTACATGGTTATTTGTTGCTCCTTTTCTATTGATGTTAGATTTATTATAAGATTGGTGGCACAAGAAGAGTTGGTATTTATTGAGATACTTATAATTTTTAGGACTGGAAAGTATTCATAAAATGAATTTTAGGACTCAAAAATATCTATAAAATTACCTTAAAAAGCATAAGAAGCTTTTAATAAATATCTTTTTATTTTTCATTTAACACTTTGGTTATTTACAGTGTTGCGGGCTGTGGAGGCATTTGCGCACCGATGCGTGAATTTTTTTTTATTTAATGACTTTAGGTAAGTACTAACCGGCTAGCCTAGCTAAGCAATTTACAGATGAATTTCTTCAATTTATGGATACGATTGTCTGAAAAGATGTGTTTTAAGTTTTGTTCTGAATTCTGTCGAGTCTTTGATAATTCTTAAGTCATGCGGCAGTTCATTCCAGACTTTAGGTCCTGACACTCCGAAAGCTCTTTATATTATGTTCTAAAATCCATGCACATCACCCTTCCAAGGGTGATGTGCCTATGTACAAATTCCTTCCGTTGGTGTACTGTTTTTGTATCTTCTGCATTTAAACATTATATGTCTCTATATTTACTTATATGCCTCACTGAATAAATGTGAATAACTTTTTGAATGATCTCTAATAATATGTTTTCTGCTTATTTTATAATGTTCTCCTTCCCGGAATCAGTTTTTCTAACTCATTAGGAATAATATATAATGAAAAATACTTTTTTCTGTTACATATTATACTTTTAATAAATAAATAAATAAATAATGTTTGAACAAAAACATCGGTGGAAAGAATGACATCGGTACAATCGAACAAGCAGTAGGTTCAAAAATATATTCAAACAGGCGGGCAATTCTTGTTTTCATATGCACACAAAGAAAAATAAATCCGTCTGAACATTGGCCAATGTGTGTTCTACTCAAAAAGCATCTCATTAAAAAAACTAGAAAAGTTAAGGTTTTATTGCGTACGATTAAAAAATAAATATATTTCGTATGTATGATTTAGAAGTTTTCGATAAAAACAATGACCGCCGCCTTTCTCCCACGCGACTGAAGGAGACGGAGAAATTATAATTCATTGTAATTTACGATACCCATTCAACGTCGTTAACTTCTTGTGAAGATCTCTGTTTTTAAATAGTGTAATTAAATACGATGGTTCTATTCCGCTGTACGCGTTATGCCCAGTGTTCAATTTCATTGAAAGTTGTTGAAATTAGTTTCTCCCGTCTCCCGTCTCCCGTCTCCCGTCTCCCGTCTCCCGTCTCCCGTCTCCCGTCTCCCGTCTCCCGTCTCCCGTCTCCCGTCTCCCGTCTCCCGTCTCCCGTCTCCCGTCTCCCGTCTCCCGTCTCCCGTCTCCCGTCTCCCGTCTCCCGTCTCTTGTCTCCCGTCTCCCGTCTCCCGTCTCCCGTCTCTTGTCTGCAATCCTAAGGCGATCTCGCCCTGAGACCCGAGACCCGCAACATTTCTAAACGAATCGTTATAATAACTATTGCTATAGTCATTGACCATGTTACGAAAGTTCAAATACCTGATTTGGGAGACAAAATAAAAACACTTTCTTTTTTTTTATAACATTCTCCCGCTCAATTTATTGGGCCGATTACATTCCTTATATTGTTCTGTTATGAATATTTTATTTTACATGCGGAAATTTATTTTTATTGCAACCATAAAACTCCATATTCGGATTAGTGTAGACGGCCGCCTTGCTCGAGGGGTAAAGTCCTCAACTACAATCCGGAGGTAGCTGGTTTTTATTTGTTAATTGTTTTTGTGTTTTTCGTAGAACTCCATTTAATTTATTTTTAATTACCAACTCGAGTTTTTATAACCAATTTAAGTCGTCGCAATGTGGAGTAACCGTATTAAGTTCGAAAATGGCCTTTAACACCGAAACAGCTGTCACAATAATAAAAACTAAATAATGACATGATTAAATTTGATTTACATTAAATAATATGAAGAAAAAAATAAATTATTTGATTCGTATAAAATAATATACAGAATACAATATACTACCAGTGGTAGATAATCGTAGTATCGCTCTGGTGAAAGATCACAATTCAGAATCAAAACGTTTCGTTGCTTGAAATGGCTTTAGCCAGACACTGTAGTGCCGCCAACAAGCTCACGGAAGGGCGAGTTCATGAATTTGCAGCTTTCATAAGAACCCGGGTGGCAGGATTTAGGGAGAGGGTTAACAAATCCGGAAATGTCCTCATCATTGAATCCCACCAGAGTCCAGATTCCAGTATAGAAGCAAAATGAAGAAATATATTGGCTCCATCAATCTCAACTGCAATAATTCACTAACGTCCATTATGTTATCTTTATATTTCCATTCGTAAATAATGTAAGGCTGATGTAACCGTAATGAGTAAGATTAAGAAAGGGACGCTTAGATGGTTTGGGCATGTAGAGCAAATGAACGAATAAAGGAGTGTAAGAAGAATATATGACGCGAATGTGAATGGAAGAAGAAGCCGGGGACGCCCGAGGAAGACATGGCACGATCGAGTGCATCAGATACTTGAGTCGGGCCTTGTCAGACGTCGAAATAATGGAAGAGAATGTACGAGACGATATATGAATGTGAATGAAGCAAGAAGTGGATGCCAATATCGAGTTGTTTGGCGGTCCGTCCTCTCTGCCTACCCCTGCGGTGAAAAGGCGTGATGGTTATAGTTATTTAGTTAGTTACATTTACATTTTTATTAATATATGTTATCTATGTTATTTGCATATACTTTATGGGATGTGTGGGACTCCACTAGCCTTCACACATTCCCGAATAAATAAATTATCATTAATATTTTACTCTGTCTAGTACTATATATTTGGTAATGCAGAGCGTTACTATTCGTATTCTGAATCACTATCTATTAAATTTATCACAATTATTATAGTTTTTTAAGTATAGCTTTTTACACCGTTTACTATATTTTTTATTGAATTTATTGCGAGTAGTTTTACTCCACATCTTCCCGAGTAACTGGAAGACCAATCACATCCCTGCTGGGTCGTACAATTTTATAATATAAGATTAAATTAATCTATTAGATAAGATTTCAAATTGAAACAATTAGGATATTCTCGAAAGCATGAATATTCATTCGGCTCAAATTCATGATATTTGCACATAAATCCATTGTAAGAACATCAAATTATAATTAAATGTGAAAATAGAGCTATCTACCACAATAATAATTGTTAATTAGTAACTAAAGCATCGCGAATTGGGCTAACTCATGATTTAAGCGACATTTCACAAAATTATTAAAAAACACAAACCGGTGGTCATGACAGCGATCACTTTTATTTAAGTTTTATTCATTCAATTATTAATACCAAAAAAGTACAATTTGCCCAAAGTAAACAATCATGTCGTACCCCGGAGGGTCAATAGAGGGGATGGAATGCCACCCTCCCCCGTCTGGTATACAGTTGACAACGGAGACAGGAAATAACCTGAACTCTGCCTCTTTTTTATATTAAATTCACACGGGAGGCCCTGAAGAAAATACTTTCCCTCGGGGCCTATGTCATCTTTGAGGATGCTGTGAGTAAAGGTCTTTTTGAGGAGAGGAAGGAGTGAACATGGGTCTTGAAGAGATCCATGATGCAGGAGGGAGAAAACTCAGAGGTCGGCAAATCGTTCCACAGCCAGACTGTTGAACTCAAGAACGAGTCGTAGAAACGACACGTTTTCATGTCATAAATTTCAACCTTGTACAAATGTTCGGCGCCGAATGGATCAATGACGCTATTTCCTCAGAACATCTTCCATTAAAGTACTCGTAAAACAAGGAAAGTATTCCCAGCTGACGGCTGCGCTCTAAAGATTGCAATCCGTTTGTTATGGTAAAGGGAAAGTGCGTAAGCAAAACAAAAAAATGTATATTTATTTTCTGGACGCGCCCATTAAATCCTAGTCGCGTCGCTGGCTACTATTCACAGGGAGTTTTTATTTTAGTAGTAGTAGGTTCTTCCAAAACACCACGAGCAACGGCACTCTGTCCGTTTCTAATAAATTGTCATTCGTCATCCATCGTAGTGAAAGGCTTCCTCTCAACCCCCACCCACCGTCTTCGGTAATCCACTGAAAAAACTAGTCTTGATAATGACTTTGCCATGCATATGAGTGTTACGCTAACGTGTCAACGTTAATAAACATGTAATGTTGCCAGTGGCATGCATACCAACGTTAAAATATAAAACAATTTTTTTAAATATTTTTGCTAGCAATATTTCGTTTTACAAGAGCTGACCCTTCTTCCATCGATGGTAAAGACCGGGTGACTTTATTTGTTGGCGTTTATTGACTTTTCGCCAATAAGCCCAATATTTTATAGATATGGATATCCAGTGGCGGTTTGTGACTTTTGATTGAGCTAGAGTGCTAAGAAAAATACGACGTTTTTGATGTTGTTGATGGGGCAGCGCCCCACCTACCGTCTAAATCTTCATACAAAATATAGACATTTTGAAAAAAAAATCATTTTCGGCTTCAACAACATCAATAACGTCGTATCTTTCAACCTTAGCACTCTAGCTCACTCAATAGTCACGAGCCGCCACTGTGGATATCTATATTTGCTCATTAAATTACGGATTGTTTTACTTAAGATATGACAGTTTTGCCGTTAGGAGACCCTGAAGAAAATATTTTCCCTCGTGGCGTATGTTATCTTTGGGGATGCTGTTAGGAGGGTATTTTAAAGGAATGGAATCAGAAGAAGTTCCGGGATGGAAAGGATATGAGAGGTGGGTAGGAATCCAGGGGTCATATCCGGGAGTGACGGGCGAATTAACCCATTCCTTTCACTGTGGTCCAAGGCGATGGGTCAAGAGAGCCCAGCTAAATTATAGGTGTTTGGCATTCTATGAAATTGTTGATTTGATTTTAAATGTGAATTAAAACTAATAATCTACACTTTTTCCTAATTGCACAAATTATGTAACATTTTGCAAATTTACAGTCCATCGTTGAATATTTTTAATAAACGAATTAATTGATTTTTTGATTTTATTTATTCATACAAAAAAGTTTTGATTAAAAATTTACCTGATTTTCGGCTACCAAACTAGACATATGCCCGCTTTATGGTCGTCGAAATTAGTTGTATATTAAAATATTTGTTTTATACACCGACATGTTGTGGAAAAATAAAATAATATAAATAGAAATAAAGGCATTTTAAATCAATATAAATTCACACATTGAAAGAAAAATTAAAAAGGGGAGATTTGAAAAAAGGTGAAGCAAAATAAAATAAATAAAATTATTTGTCTTAAAAAAAATTATAGCCTCATTATCCGCTAGCAAACACCTACTTCGAACCATCGGTAAATGAACATTCGAAACCTACCCTCTGTGAATGAGCTATGCACGCCACTGGCTACTGGTTAGATAGGAATGTCAAAAGTATAATGTTTTAATTATTATATTTTGGAAAGCATCTGGTAACTTTGTGATGAATCATTTTATATTATTAAAGCACAGCTATTTTAAATGTATCACCTTTCATACTTTTTTTAATTTTCATAAAAAGTGATTTTAATTATTCTTTCTACAGGGATCGATTAAATGTTTTTAGACCATTTCAGCATCCGACAATTTAAAACTATGCCCGCATCGTGATTGGCCCGACATTAAATTGCAAAAAAAATCAATTTACTTTTAAAAGGTATTGCCAATATGTAATGGTGAAGTGTGGAAAGTCTACCGGTCATAACAATCTGTACAGCAAATATTGCTCTTTGTTTCACGGTGGTCACTGGTCTGCATGTCGCGGTCATAAGCTATAATCGGGCTTTCTGTACAAAGCCTAGGCATTTGCGATTGTATCGGCAAACGCAAGAACTCTATAAAAATATCACATTTGGCTAGACTTTTTCACGCATGACTGTGGGTCTCGGGCAAAAGTTATAAATGGTGGATTTTTATTGTATTTGATTGGCTTATTTCGGGCATTTTCTAAAAAAAGTGTTCCTATGAAACAATGATATTAGTACGTCTTAATTAGTTTTAGATGATGGTTCTATTCACTAAAAATATTGAAACGTAATTATTATTTCAATTTCTTCAAAAGATTGGTATTCACTTTGTCGCGTCATTATGAATAAATTAACTAAAAATAAATTAATAATATAAATTTGTTATTCACTGTTTAATAATAATATTTTAATTAACATTTTTGATTAATTATTACCTACATTAATCAATTTTGGTTTATGTTTATAATTTGTCTATTCTTATATTATTGTGTTCTATGTTTATCATCTGTCTATACTTGACATTATTATTTTGTGGTATTCTGTATATTCCTGATGAAAGCATAGCTTTCGAAACATGTTGATATCCATATATTAATAAAGTGGTGATTACAAAGTAATTTTTAAATCTTTCAGTAAATATTATTATATTTATTAATGTTTTTTTAGTTTTATCTTCCAAAGCTGCGTAGAGCTGATGATGGAAATTACGTTGCGACCTGAAGATAGTTAGGTTGTCCTAAAAATTGCAAATCAAAAAGTGTATCCATACTTTGTGATATTAGAATTCGTGGTGCCGGAGTTTCAAGTGGGACAAATGAACAAATTTTATTGTTTATTGTTGGAATGATTGTGATTGATGCACGCGTGTCCACCGGGGTTGGTCAGCTGCCGATATATTAAACTTCCTAATGCGAACAAAGAAACAAAACGTGCTGTCGAAATCGAATAACCCATTACGCAATAATTTCAAACCTTTTAACAACACGAAATGTATCGTTAATTAGTGTTATTTATACTGAATGTATCAAGGATCGATTTCCTCTCGGAGCTGGAGGCTGCGCGGGCGGCGGGCGGCTGGCGGCGGCCGGCGAGCAGCAGGCGGCTGGCTGCGGCCTTGTGTATACGAGGTAGCTACATGGATATGCATGGCTTTTTATCATTAAATTTTTCACTTTCAATTTATATTATTGTTCCGTGGAAGCGTTTATTGACTGCGGCAGTTAAATATGGACAAAAAATCTCGAAAATCTCAAACAGCCGATGGTCATATCGATTTTTTTTCCTCTGCGGTACAATGTGTGGTTTAGATTAGTAAAAAAACTTATTTTTTTAAATTTGAATACCGCGCAAGAGTCCCAACTGTTCCCTGCTAGCCGGAGTCAGTGAGACTAAGGCTTGGGGTATGTTGTGAGGCTGAAGGGTATGTGGAGGGGACGGAGATGAATAAGAGGAAGGTGGGGGAAGTACCTGACTATTCAGATCTGGTCACCAAACACAGTTAAATTCATCTCAAGCATTGACGGTCTCCATGGTCGAGGGGTAAGGCTTCCGACTACGAATCCGAAGTTCGCGGGTTCAAATCCCGGCGTGCGCAAGTAAATTTTATTTAATTAATTTGTGTTGCTTCACAATTTAATCATTTAAAAATAATATATTGTATATTTGCGCACGTTCCAGAGTGGAAGATATTCTCAGTATATCTCCCTGGTGAAAGACCACCATTCAGAATTGAAACGTTGCTTGAAATGGCTTTTAGCCGTGTTTGGTGACCAGATCTGAATAGCCAGGTATTATTCCCACCTTCCTCTTCCCCTTATCCTTCCCCTCCCCAATACCTTCAGCCTCACAACATTCCCCAATTGGGAATGCCATAGTCTCACTGGCTCCGGACGGTTGGGAGCAGTTGGGGCTCTTGTGCGGTATTCATATTAAAAAAAAAGCAAAATTTCAATACTGAATGGTGGCCTTTCACCGGGGCGATACTGAGATTATCTACCTCAATGGAACGGGTCACGAGTATACTATATATTGTATTGTTTAAAATAAAATGTTACATAACGCAATTTAATTAAATTATATTTACTTGCGCTCGCCGGGATTCGAACCAGCGACCACCGGATTCGTAGTCGAGAACCTTACCCTTACACCGGAGGTCGACAAATCTGTAGCAGTAAGAATATTTTTTAACGTTACATATTTATTTTCTAAGTACTTTTTTCACTGGCCGTAGGGGATTTTCGCAAACTATGGATACCGTTAAAAATGTTTGGGAGATTTAAAGTTTATATTTCTGATACTGATAGTGAAACTAAAAATGTTTAATTTTTATGTTTTCATTCATAATTATTGATTTTTAAAACGATCTAAAGCCGCATGTTCAGAAACGGCTCGAACTGGCTAAATCGTCATGATGATATGCATAACGCTACTGGCTGGTAAGACGGCTGTCACCGAAGTTGGTCGGCGTGACTAACAACAACGCCATATTCACGAACAAAAACGAACATATCGTTTTGGCGGCATATCAAAAATGGCACATTTTAAATCGTTATAGAAAATTTATTCCTGAACATAAAAATATACTAAAAATGCCATTACCGTATTTTTTTCTTAATGTTTGTAGATAATTAAAAAGAAATCTGTTAAAATACCCTATTAGATAAAATCAAAAGTTTTAACAGAAAAAATGTATTTAAATCCCTCTTTACGTCTTTCCTTTGTCAGGACAAAGATAATATTTATATGGAAATGCTGTGGAAATTTGACGATATCAGAACTCTTCTAGAGTCTTTATTATTTGAGTACGCATATAGTAATCTACTGAAATTATATTATATTAAGATATAGATATACATATATAAATATCTAGGTTACATACATTTTTTGTGTGTTATCCTTTATTTTGTAGTTATTTTCTATCTATATTTTCTAGTTTATTTTAATCTTAGCTGCAGGCCGTTAGTAATTAATCAAATATGTAAATTAATAGATATAAGTCTAAGTGATAAGGTATAGGTTAGATAAATTATGTTGTAAAGCGCCTTTGAGGTGATTTTTTCACGATAACGGCGCTATAAAAATAATCCATTTTTTATTATTATTTATTTATTCAAAATATTTTATGAATATTGATCAGTTTGTCAATGGGTTCTTTGGAAGGGTCTTTATTTAAAATTTAAGTAACATAGATTACTTATTAATTTCCTAGTGAGGCGGGTTATGTGAAACTCCAACTATAACTGTTATTATATTATTTTCTATTTTACTTTATAAACCACTGTACACTTACATTATTATATTATACATGTCTTTTAGTTATAGTTAGATTTAATTACAATGAAGATATTATTATTATTGTATTTGTGTAATTGGTAGAACTCCATTTATTTATTTCTTTATTTAATGTAAATCAAATTTAATATTTTTATTATTATGTTCTGCAAGTACATTAATTTTTATTATTGTGACAGCTGTTTCGGCGTTCAATGCCATTTTCAAACTGCTATAATAACAATACTTATTTTAATTCCCATTAAATTTTAATAAAATAAAAATTAATTTAAAAAAACATAGATTGCCTTAATATTGTAGAATTTTTTTAATTAAAAAATTGTGTTTACCAAAACAAAAACAAGTGTATAAAACATAATCAAAAAGGGTACAAAAATTACAGTGATTCGAGAAAAAGAAGAAAAAATATAAGTACAACATTTTTTTCGTATGTATATGTATAATTATGTAATATATGCGTAGATACAGAAATGCATGTATTGATGTCAGATCTCTGAAAGAGTTTCATTTATTTAGTTCAATTCATGGATCTGTTGGTTCATTCGGTGGTTGGTATTATTCATTAAGTCTAGATATTTATATGACGCCATCACTAACCGACCGCCAGTTTTTTTTTTGTGAGAAATATAATCTGATTCGATGAGTACAATGTACAATGAGGTTATACACATATTTTGATTCTAAGACCCGTTTGAATACAGTAGGCTCGTGCTAACTTACGGGCACGCACAGCCGCATAGCCGCACCCGCACGCCGCCCACGAAGTTCGTCGGTGAAAAGACAAAGGTAAAAAAGTTACTCGATCCAGTTTTAGTATGTCACTACGTAAAAATAACCAGGGAGCGTGATGAGCAATAGTTGCATGTTCAAGAAAAGTTTTAAATGATTATCGTCATTCCTGATTTCATACACTTTATTTAGCTCCCCCTTTACTACAAAACAATGTATTTACTACTAAAATCAGTTTCCTATAGTATTATGTTAATATTACTATTTTCGCTTTAGAATTTATAAAAATCAAAACGAATGTATTATCAGTGTTAGGTTCTGGAATGATAATGTGTTGGGTTAAAATAATGTTTTGAAAAATGGAACACAGTGATCTGACAGTAATTGTTCTGAGTGCCATTTGTTCGAAGAAAAAAAACTACTTTCGAGGAGCATGTTCGGTCTCTACATTATTTGGTAAGCGTTTGGTTATCCTAGCTTGTTTTAAACCTTAAACTGTCCCTTATTACAATCAACCAAAACTATAATCATTATTGCTATTTATAGAGACATTTGGGCAAAAATCGAGTTTTTGTGCGTTCGAGAAAAGTCCACTTACCCAAGAAGTGATTTATTTTACCCATTTACACGTGTTCCTCGGGGTATGTTGTTTTGAGCGTGATCGTAGAATTCCAGCGATCGCACTTGAGGTGAACCTTCACAAAACTGGGCTATAGACATTAATTATTGTTATTATTATTATTATTATTACCGACGGGTTAAATAAATGACGCGTCAAACAAAAGTTGAAAATTACTTTTAAAGCCCAAACAAATATTTGAGTCACAATTCAATGCACACTATATTCTCCCCTTTTGAGTGCTTACACTTAGTTGTCCTGTTATCAGTATTCAGACCAGGGAAGAATTCAGTGTTTTGTTACGTATTTAGTGGGTAGGTAGCTCTAAGCTTTCGCCATTATCTGTACAAGAATTAACAAATTGAATAAATGACTTAACATTTAATGAACACTAGTTATTTCAATATAAAATTAATTTATTTTAAATTAACATTCAACACGCATATTTTCTTATAGTATGTATTAATAAAAAAGATGGTATGTCTCTACAATAATTACTAACGGAAAACAAATGGATAAATCTACACAGAAGTATTCATATTTTTAATTTTAGCCTAACTATGTTTTTTGTTAATAGTAAAAGTAGAGCTGGCCAGGAATAATTATGCAGGCCGCCAATTGAAGGAATTAATGTACGAACAAACTATTTTTTATATTCATTTTTCGGGTCCACAAAATTAATAATAAGTAATTCTATTCCGTGGTAGAGCGCACCTTCCCCAGACCCGGAGGTTTCTGGTTTAAAACTCTTATTGCGTTGTACGGATTATTTCACACAGAAAATAAGGTACGTATTCACCTCGTTTCAAAGTGGCAGATATCTACCCCCAGTGTCGCCCTGTCTAGAGACCACCATTCAAAATCGTCAAATTGATTGAAATGGCTTAAACATACTTAGTGACCCGAGCTAAAGAGCTAGCCCGGTAAGTACCAACCTTCTAATTCATCATCCCCTTCCCCTCCTGACTTTCTTCAGCCTTCCAGTGAAATAATCTTATATTCGTATTATTAGTAACTTCAAACTACGCATGTTTTATAATAGTATCTAGGTACATAAAGAAAACAAAATATAAAAGAAAATTTAGACCAGAAGACGTATCCATAGTAGTGGTACCCTATCGAAATTTTCCAACCCGAACGCAGCATGGTCATAAAAGCGTCTACACTGGGTGTTTGCCCGAAATACCGACAGCGCGCATCTTGGCCAATGTCGCCCACCGTGCACGCCCAGGCGTCCTCGCTGGACGGCGCGCTATGTGGCTGTGTGTTATGCACTCGCGCATCTACATCAGTACCCAGCAAAGCTGCGTGAGTAATAGAACAGTACCACACTCCGTAGTGCACAGTACCCAGAACATAGCACGCAGTATTAGATACAGAATACGGTGATAGCCGTCAAATGCCTGGAGCGATCGCGTGATCCCGCCATTATTTCCCAAGCCGCAGTCGCAGCCGTTATGAATCGTTTCCAAAGATTTCGCAATGGCGAAACTCTGATTTATCCTGCGTCCGCTTGCAACTAACAATAATGTGTTACATTTTATATTTTTTCTGTTTTTATGGCGGCACTCAATCACGCCGTCGTCGAATCTTTAGAGTCGTAAATCCTCCATTTCAAATCCATTTCTACGATTTCAGTAATTCTTCTTCTTTTCTCTGCAATTCTCTCCATGAAGTCATCAGTTCTGCGGGAATGGTCTTTTTTTATATGACTCGTTACAAGGAGCGGCCGATTCAGGCGATGGTTTAAATATTTGATTTGACGTTTGATGTTAAGATTTAGGAATCTAAAATATGGTTTTATCTTTAGCTACTACTCACTGCCACCTGTTATCTAAATTTATGCGAGAAGTTAATCTGCAAACTGTCTAAACCAATACTTTTCATATCTTAATGGGTCTTGGGAAACGGACAGAGGTCAGAGGACGTCGATGAAACGAAACTCGGGAAACATTTGAGAAAATAATAATTTCTTTACAATATAGTCAGTTTTCGTTATTTTCTAAGAGTCGACAGGACTATTTTAGTATATTTGGGCTCTGTACAAAACGCCCAACTTCTGAGACTCCAAATAACTTAACTCTGGCTTCGAGCCTCCGTGAATGAGCTGGCCACATAAGGCTGTAAGCTTGTTAATTCTATTGAATCCGCGGGATGGACTCCGGTCCAGTTCGGCAGACCTATTACATTTATTTATTTACTTATATGCTCGTACTTAGAGTACCAGAGTGGAAGATACTCTCAGTATCGCCCTAGTGAAAGACCACCATTCAGAATTGAAACGTTGCTTGAAATGGCTTATAGCCGTGTTTCGTGACCAGATCTGAATAGCCATTCCTCTTCCCCTTCTCCTTCCCCTCCCCAATACCTTCAGCCTCACAACATTCAACAATTGGGGATGCCATAGTCTCACTGGCTCCAGACGGTTGGGAGCAGTTGGGACTCTTGTGCGGTATTCATATAATTTTTTTTTTTTAAAAACTAGAATCAGGGCACATGAACTCTGTTTACGAAATAATAACTATTCCGAGAACAACTAATCATTTATTAGTAAGTACAATTAGTAAAAATTATATTCCTAACATAAAAACGTGTAAAGTAAAAACTGTCCGAAATGTTTGAAAATGACGTTGAACGCCGAAACAGCTGTCACAATAATAAAAACTAAAATACTTGCAGAACTTAATAACAACATTATTAATTTAATTTTCTATTATTATTATTTTTTTAATTATGGGTGAGTGGACACACTACTTCCACATTAAAAATTATAAATTAGCTAAATGTTAGGTTCTGAAATGATAATGTGTTTGGTTCCTACCCTAATTGCCATTTATCCAGTCCTTACCTCCCCAAACCAAACACAACGTTTTGAAAAATGAAACAAAGTGTTCTGACAGTAATTGTTTGGAGTGCTCTTTTGTTGGAGAGAAGAAAAAACTACTTTCGAGGGGCATGTTCGGTCTCTTCATTATTCGATTAAAAACATCTCTTGCTTCAATCAACCAAAGCCGTCATTATTAATGTCATTATTTACAGTCCACAAAGAGTTTTTCTTTTACATTTGAAGCCCCACAATTTCGTGTGGGTAATTGTCATACTCGTCTGTAACATTGTATAACGGTAAGTGTTTTTGTACTAAGAACATTGTCTCGATATTGTTTACTGATTTAATTCCATAATATAGTACTATAACTTTTTCTTCTCTTTTTTGAATCCTTTTATTAGATGCGTGAAGAACAATTCCAAAATGAAGTTAAAAAAAATTGAAATCAATGTCTCGGTGTACATAATAAATCATTTTTGTTCCTCCTGTAAAGTTGATAAAATGGGCTTTACTAATTAATGTGGCGATGTGGACGCTTACATTTAAAGAAAATTAGGTGCACTTGTTAAAAAAATATTTGTTTTTTGTTGCCAGCTGTCCGTGTTTTTGCCTTGACATTTAAGGAGTGTAAAAATACTCGTCTACAGTTTAAACGTAAGGTATTTAAATAATTACTCATACAACAAAGAGCGTCGATAGATATCGAATTAAATGTTCCAACACTATTATTATATAATTAGTATTGTTGATCTTTTCAAGCGCCTGCATTGAGATGCAGCACTGGATAACTTTTTTGTATCTTTTATAATTCTAATTCATTTGATAAATCATTGGAGTCATGTGGGTACAAAAGGCCTTCTTTATCTTTACGGTTTGTTGACGTTATTCATAGCTTGCCACATTTAAATGGTCAATGCAATTGTCTATCATTGGTTAATGTTAACCAAATAACGTATTTAGGCGTAAAGATTGATCACAATTTAAAGTGGACTGACCACATTATTTATTTAAATAACAAAATTAACTCACTTTTTTTAAAGATTTAATTAAGATCTACATGGCTCTCTGCCAATCACTATTAGAATATGGTATTATCGGATGGGGCTGTTCTAATGATAATATTCTTAATTTACTCATTAGAACACAAAAATTCATTATGAAAATTATACTTAAAGTCCCTGTAAGAACTGGCACTGACGAAATCTTTAACAAACTTAACATTATGTCATTAAAACAATTATATTCTAAAACAATACTACTTTACATTAATAAATACAAAAAACAATAAATAACAACAAACACACATTAGAAACACTAGATCTTAGAATCAAAAACACATTCAACAATGAACTTTAATGTTTGTTATATTGAATAAAACATTATCTTTGTTGCAGAGGTTAATTATTGACAGTCACAGGTCGACATTAATATTGGAAGTGGTCATACGGAAATGACCACAAACAAAACATAGATGTACATGTTACAACAGGAACCACAAACACAATATTTGGACAAACAAGCTTGTTATACTATGGTACTAAACTCTACAATAAAATCCCACTATCCTTCAAAAATCACAACAACCACAATAAATTTAAAAATCAAATAAATTACTGGATACGTTACATAGGGAGATCTGAAATAGAAAATATATTAACTGCACTTAAAACACTTCACCTTACAATTTTATTATTTTTTCATCAATCACATCAATTAATATAATGTAATTTCATATTTTGTAATTAAAATCCTCAGCATGGGAAATCCCAATGAGGATATCATTTTTTGTTATTCTGTTATAAAAAAAAGGAAAACGATAAAACATTTTTATTATTATTCATATTGATACCAATAAGAGTGGCCTAGTGCCTTCGTCTTTCTGCCTCCTGCCCCCTGCCTCGTACCTTCAACTCGACCTCGGTTCTTTACTAATTAAAGGAGTGTTGTGTGGGATTTATCGATATGTTAAGATATCTGGATATTAAATTGCGTGTTTGATGAAATATTTTAATGACCTCCGTGAATATATTTTTCACGAAGTCTTTCATAGTATTTCTCAATTTGGTACCTGCCTTTTTAAATTAACGTTTTGATAACTTCTGTTTTAAAGAATCTTAGTGTGAATTATGTACATGATATACTAATTTATTAACTTATGTTCAGACGTCCAAAGGGGGAATTAAAGAGCCATCGAACTGTTTTTGAACTGACACAGTCACAATATAGGCGCCCCCGACTTAACATTTATACTCGGGGTGTCAAGTCTTCCCTATTTACTCTGTTGGAAAACGTAGGTCATCGCAATAAGGAACTCGAGGACATTTTTTTATGAATAATCTCGTTCTAACTTAAATACCAGCATATTAAGTAAGTTAGTTTTCATAGGTAAAATAATTTTCAAAGTTTCAATTTTTCAAGGTCCGCCAAAACGCTCCAAATCTATGGCCGTTCGTTTTTGATCAGTTTTCAGGTTAGAATGTCAAATGTCAAAACAAGGATGAGGTTTACCGTATATAATTATATATTATATTCATGATAAACCATAACTAAACATAAGTAATAAAATTATTTAACTTTTTAGAAACTTTAACTCGGAGAATAATAATAGTATTGAGCATTAACATAATATCAGCAATTATAATTGGTTTGCTCATGAACACTCCGATTTCATTCATTAATAATAGTTGTTTATATTGAACAACAATCATAGAGCTTAAAGCCACCCAAATTAAGTTTAAATTTAAAAAAACAAAAAAAAAACAAAAATAAATCGCCAAAACTAAAAAAATGCATATTTAAAATACAAAACAAAATCGAAAAATATTAATTTCCATAGTAATCCAAAAGACGTCAGATGTTCCAAATGCAATGTACGAACATAACACGGTGGTTTGATGAGATGATTTTTTATTCAATTTTAAATACCGATTTATAAATTCTACGTATAATCATATATAATGAAAGTAATATTTTCAGAATTGGCGTTTGCTGATCTATATATATATTTTTTTATTTTTTTTAAGCCATCATATTTTTGACTGGAGTTCCTTATTGGTTAAAATGCTTTTAGTAATAGTGAGAAGAGAACACAGTATTCATTTAAGTAATGTTCTATGATTGCCTTGGGCAGGAATTTAGTGTAATGCTACAAATAGTTCAAATGGGGTAGGCCTGATTTTAAACGCACTTTTCGCTATATTAATAGTTTTTGCGCTTAATTCATAGAACTTCATTTAATTATTATTATTTTTTTTTATTTAAGTTATATCAATTTTAATAATGTTGTTTTTAAGTTCGACAAGTATTTTAGTTTTTTATTATTGTGACAGCTGTTTCAGAGTTCAACGCCATTTTCAAACTGTGGTTAGGCCACATTGTTACGACTTACTTTTATGATTTTATTTACTCACAGCCAATTCTAAGTTGGACAGTTTTTACCGGTAAAAAATCATTTTACCTCTCCCTACTGTAATTTAAGAAAAATATAACTCGTAACATCAATGCGCAATCACATAGCACTATTCAGACACATAGGTACACATATATGCTCTCATACAGATTCACCCACACACATAGTCACAGACAAATTTTAATTTAAAAAAAAATTAAATTACGAAGTATATGATATGAAAAAATATATTTTTTCATAATTTTTAGAGGCAACATAGAAAATTGTTTGCGGATATATAGTATTTTTTTATTTATTATCGTATTTGCTATGTAAATATGATTACATAAATAAAAATACAAAAAAAATCCTTTTCGGGTCGATATTTTATATTATGTACGGCATATTTGTCTTCCAACGTAAATTGGTAGTTTTTAATTAAATTTAAAGTTCACCATAATGGTTATTTTAATTTTTATTTTTATTTTATATGTCATTATATTTTCAAAGTAGAGTAGGGGTAAAACTTAAAAAAAAAAAACCGTTAGCTCCCAAATAATTGATAAAGGTGCCTCTAAAATCGCGAAAAATCAATTCCTTTAATGGTATATATTTTATAATGTAAAACAAAAATAAATAAATTACCACTTATCCGTATTAGATATTTACCATACTTTTGAAAAAAAAAAAGATCATTGGGTTTAGGTTAGGTCAGGTTAGGTTAGGTTAGGTTAGGTTAGGTTAGGTTAGGTTAGGTTAGGTTAGGTTAGGTTGACTTCAAATCCAAAATTAAGTTTTGTATGAAACAGGCCGCGCAGCCGTTCCTCTTAATACACCAACAAAGAGTGTAGGTATTTGTATTAAATTTTGCAGAATAGAAACTAGGTCTTGTAACATTTAACAAAAATAATTATACAGTAAGTCCTCCCGACCGCCCCCATCACTACAGGTATTTCATTAACCTATTGAATTTACAATATTGTGACACGAAGCATTGAAATGAATCGTGAAATCGTTCACTAATTCAATTTAAATAGGGTATGTCCAATTGTAGAAATGTTATAAGCCTGTCTGTCAATGTGCACGTTTTTTAAACAACAAAATGCAGTTACTACTTTGCAAGTAAAAAACTTAATTTTTTATATTTCTTCCAAATTGGAGCAATTGTTCAATTGGCTAGAACAAGACGTGGAAGCAAAAAGCTAAAACTATGCAATGCTTAACAACTCTTGCAGATGTGTTTCATTTTAAAAGGGAAACGGTCAGCATACTCTTATTTGTTGTAGGAGAATTAATCTCGAATGAAAATAATATTGTGTAAATATATTCTTTTTTATAACAAAATAACAAATAGAGATATCCTCAACGGGATATCCCGAGGATTTGCTGAGGATTTCCTTTACAAAATATCAAATTATATTATATTAAATGGATGTGCTTGATGAAAAAAATAAATAATTCTATGGTGAGGTGTTTTAAGTGCAGTTGAATAGTTTCGGCGTTAGTCTGTATTTGGTGTTAATATATTTTCTATTTCAGATCTCCCTGTGTAACGTATCTAGTGTTTTATTTGATTTTTAAATTTATTATGGTTTTTGTGATTTTTGAAGGATAGCGGGATTTTGTTGTATAGTTTAGTACTATAGTATAAGAAGTTTTTTGTCCAAGTGTTGTGTTAGTGGTTCCTTGTTGTATGTGTTTTTGACTCTGAGATCTAGTGTTTCTAAATATACAACAGAAAACAGTCACATGAAATAAAAGAAAAGTTAATGGTCGCATCTGGGACTCGAACCCGGCACCTTACGGTCTATCTGGGACCTCACGGTCTATCTGGGACCTCACGGTCTATCCGGGACCTCACGGTCTATCCGGGACCTGCACTTTAGCCAATTAACTTAATATCACCCACTGTTTTTTATTTCTCAATTTGTTCAATACTTGCTGATATTCTGATAGTTTTATAAAATTATTTAAATAGATTTTATATAATTAGAGTCTAGTATATCTATAACAAAACTGTCATGTTGTTTTCATATATTTTTTAATATTTTTTCAACTTGTTTACATTGATCACAACATGCATGCACCATATTGTTCTATCGTTGTGCTGTATTTATATGGTGATTGTTATTTATTGTTGTATTATATAATATTGTTTAACTAAACTCCTGCTGACAAGCTACTTGCAGTGGCTTAGCGGGTATAAGTTTCCTTTTTATGTAATGTAATTAATATTATACAATAAAAAAATAAAAATCTGTTCATCATCATTTTTAACGATATCATAATTCAATCGAAGAACTGTTAACATCATTTTCAATTAATTTCCGTTTCTGTGTATTTTCTGTTTTATATTTTCATTTGAAATTTGTTAATATTATCAATGATTTTAAAAAAAATTTACATTGAGGCTTATAAGCTTGCAATAAGTTATTCCCATAAAAAAATTCTATATGGAGCCAGTGGAACTATGGATTTATGGAATCTCTTACAAAATTGACTATTCGCCAACGTTTCGGTCCTGAATGGGTGCCTCTCATCAGATTAATGCCGAGAGCTGGACTAGGAGAAGAAATACACGCTAATACAAATCATTTTTATTTACTCGTGTCGGGTTTTGAACTTCTCTGAAGTCCACAGCCAGGGAGATTATCGCTCTGCCGTGGAGGTAATCAAGGATGCATCGCCTTGCCTTGATTTATTCCGTGACCCCGTTCATTAAATTCCATTGCCCTTCTAATTGTGACGAGGCATTATGAATTATATATGCATGTCCGATTTCATATTATAAGTGCATATCATATCTACTTCCGCTCTTACAAAATAATAAATATTTATTTCACCTTTTTTAAAATTCTTATATTATGTTTATATTAGACTTCAAAGTTTATGTTAAAAATAGTTAGTTTGACATAGAAACTCTAGACAGAAATAGTTTTGCAAAATTTAATCACAGTTTGAAAAGGGAGCCGGGTAGTGACTGCTAGCACTGTATAAATCGGTGGCCGACAATTGATCCCCTAAAGAATTATTTCTGATGTACGTCCTCATTTGTAAAGTAAGTATGCAAAGAGGATATGCGGCCGTATAACAAAAGTCACTATATAAGTATGTCGTATTTTATTATTCGGCCGCTTGCCCTCACTGCATACTCCTTCAGCGACTCGTCATTATTGTTAGTAAAAATATTTAACGTAGCGGATTTCCACAGGACGCCTGCGGATGTAAGTATATCGACCTTTGTTATACGGTCGCATATCCTCTCTGCATACTTACTTTACAAATGAGGACGCAAAGCAGAAATAATCCTTCAGTCAGGGGATCAATTGACGAAGAGATCAACTGTCGAGGGGATCAACTGTCGGGTGGTCATCTGTCGGGGGGCGAACTGTCGGGGGATCAACTGTCATGGAACCGTATAAATCGATTTTTTTTTTTTACTAGGTACCTACCTACCTAATACTATTGAAGTTTTTAACTAGAGATTGAGTTTTCTAAATATTTCACCGCCTTCCTGCAAAAATCTGTATTTTATAATCCAAATCATGAATACAAGTGTAATTAATTTGCGAGAAATGCAATCCATTCATTGCATCAGACCAAGAAATGCCTAGCCACTAATCAATTATATTTAGGATCGATTTTACAAAAGTGTGCATTGCTTTTATTACTGTTTTATACCTCTTTATTCTGTGAATGAAGACAATTAATCACTTTCCTGGAGATTAAACACCGTTTACCGCTGAGCTGTACATTCAAGCAATTAATATTGTACATGTCATAATAATATATATATATATATATATCTTGAATTCACAAATGAGCGGCATTAATGTATTTAGGAATTAATTAGAATTCTCAACTTGGTGAATATAGATATCAATTTTCTCTGTAACCGGTGAATCCAATGAATAAATGGTAAAATATCAAGATATGACTGATTGCAGCCAATATATTTTTTTAATAGAGGTTAAAATTTCATTTAAAGACGTACATATTTTTTCTCTTATTATTTAAACACCCAGAGGGCTTTTACATACAAATACATCCTTTTTTAAATCACATAAAAATTCAAAATAGAAAACATGCACAAAAAAAGTTTATTACACTATAAATAAGAGTAAACTGCACCAAAGCTAAAAATACACAGGAATATAAAGGAAAAATAAATAATACAATATCCACAATTTTCACAAAATCCATAAAGTCCATATTAACATTAATATTAAATAAGTAAATAATGTAAAATGTTGTAGTTAACAATAATTTATAAACTAGGTAGAAATAATTCGTTCAGATTATTGTCAAATACATCCGTATCATTTAAGTATTTGTTACCAAGACTGTGTAAGAGTTGAATTGGAGAATGCAAGCTGTAGTTGGAACGGGATATACGTATGTAAAAAGTTAATGTTTGTCTTGTAGTTTGTTTAGGTATGCATAGGTTGATTAAATACAGGAGTTCAGAACAATCGAATTTACAATTTAATAATTATAATAAAAAGGTTTGGTCGTTTATTTTCCGGCTATTTTCCAAAGTTGGATTATTTAAAATATTCATTAACAATGAGTAGTTTATGTGCTCCAAAGGTATGTCAAGAAACGTAAAAATTTTCTTTTAATTCTTTCTACATTATGAATATGTATTTTGTAGAAGGGCGACAACCCTAGGGAATTATGTTCTATGAGACTTCTAATATAATGTGTTTATTCTATTGTTTGTAGTTTGTAACCGTTCATACTTCACAGTTCATAAAGACTTTGCAGATTATAAAGGGTATAAATCAATTTCCAAAAATCATTTTCCTTCATCTTTTTTTGAGTCAGGGTATGCAAAATGCATAAGGCAGGCGCCTTTCGAGAGACAGGTGACGTAATAACGACTGACGAGGTCAGTTAATGGTATAAGAACTGTTATTATCAGTCGCATTTCAAGAGTTGATGATTCCTGATACGGTTGCTGAGAAATTAAAGGAATATGCCTGTTTTATATACATGTTAAATAAACATACGCGATGTAATTATTTAAACTAATTTAAATGCTATTATTATATTTAGTCTATCCTCACTGTAACCAAACTGTAGTATTGTTTTATTTTTTTATTTCTTAATTTGTTTAATACTTGCTGATATTTTTATATTTTTATAATATTATTTAAATCGATATTATGTAATTATATACAGCTACAACTACAACTAATGTACGAGAAGCTATCAATACACCCAGAAACATATACCTCTATTACCTACAACTAATGTACAAGAAGCTGTAAATACACCGAGAAACATGTACCTACTTGCTCAATTACCTACAACTAATGTACGAGAAGCTATGAATACACCCAGAAACAAATACCTCTATTACCTACAACTAATGTACGAGAAGCTGTGAATACACCGAGAAATATGTACCTACTTGCTCGATTAACTGTAACTAATGTACGAGAAGCTGTGAATACATCGAGAAACAAATACCTACTTGCTTTATTACCTACAACTAATGTACGAGAAGCTGTGAATACACCGAGAAACATGTCTCTATTACCTACAATTAATATACGAGAAGCTGTGAATACACCGAGAAACATGTACCTACTTGCTCAATTACCTACAACTAATGTACGAGAAGCTATGAATACACCCAGAAACAAATACCTCTATTACCTACAACTAATGTACGAGAAGCTGTGAATACACCGAGAAATATGTAGCTACTTGCTCGATTAACTGCAACTAATGTACGAGAAGCTGTGAATACATCGAGAAACAAATACCTACTTGCTTTATTACCTACAACTAATGTACGAGAAGCTGTGAATACACCGAGAAACATGTTTCTATTACCTACAATTAATGTACGAGAAGCTGTGAATACACCGAAAAACATGTACCTACTTATGTATGTCAATTGACTATTAATAAAAAAAGGAAATAAATCTGATATTTCCAACTATAGACCTGTATGTATTCAGTCATCAATTCCGAAACTATTTGAATCTGCTCTGCTTACCAAACTCTCGCCTGAAATTAATAAAGTAATTTCTACAACACGGTTTTATGGCAAAAAGATCGACTCTTACAAACTTAATGATTTATGAGGAACATTTATTCAAAACTATGCACAATCGTCTCCAAACAGACGTAGTGTACACAGATTTTAGTAAGGCATTCGACAAAGTCTCACATAAAATTCTCATACATAAATTAAGTACTCTTGGAATAACCGGGAATATGTTGAGATGGTTTGAATGTTATCTACATAAAAGAAAAATATCGGTTGAACTCAATTCACACTTTTCATATCAGTTTGAAATCTTCAGCGGGGTTCCACAGGGGTCACATTTTGGACCAGTATTGTTTTCCTTGTTTATCAACGACATTACTACTATTTTTGATGGAGTTATGATACTCCTATTCGCTGATGATCTTAAAATTTACAAAACTATTACCAATCTCAATGACTGTTACGTATTGCTATTGAATCTTGATAGGCTACAAGAGTGGTGCATTCGTAATGAACTATTTCTCAATATTGAAAAATGTCTAACTATAACTTTTGTTCGAATTAAAAATCCCCTCACGTATCAATTAGCATTAACAACATTCACCTAAAAAGGGTTGAGCAAATAAAAGACCTTGGTATAATTTTTGACAGCAAACTAACTTTTATTCCCCACATTAATGAAATAACTAATAAGGCCATGAAATGTTTGGGATTTATTTTGAGAACAGTCAAAGATTACAAATTAATTAACTCCTTTAAATTACTGTTCACTGGATTGGTGAGAAGCAATTTGGAGTATAATTCGACAATCTGGGCTCCATTTTTTAAGATTCACCAACAAAAAAATTGAAAGAGTGCAGCATAAATTTCTTCGATTTATTAATTACAAGTTAGGTATTCCAATCGAAAATCTTAATTATACATTTTTAATTAAGCTACTTAACCTAAGCGATTTATCATCTAGGCGCACAGTGAGCGATTTAGTATGTCTCTTCAAAATAGCAAATGGCAGATTGGACGCCCTGGATTTAACGAGCCTTATTACCCTGCAAGTACCCAGCCGAAACACGAGACATACGGCTCTGTATAACAATCCAGCGTCTTCAAATAATTATTTCGAGAACTCTTCTATTCAAAGATTGCACAGACTTGGTAATGAGTTCAGTTTAATTGATGTTTACCGTTACAACACTGTGTCCAAGCTAAAAATCAGTTTATTTGAATGTTTTTATTAAATTTATTAAGTTTTTTTTTTTCATGTGCATGGTTTTTTATTGTAATTTTTATTATGTTATGTTTCTGCAAAATACCCAATCAGGTATAATAAAGGCTTGCTGTTTTATAAACACGTATATTATAAACTGTTCATATTTTACAACGTCATAGTAATTATAATTCTACTGCCTTTATTACCCACCTATTGCGCTGAAACTAGCTACTTAGTATCTACCTTCTCACTTATTTTATACTTATGTTATTATATTATGCACTAAACTACTTCTTATACTCTTTTGTACAACCTGCTGTTATAATGTAACCACGGGATAAACTATTATTCATTGTAATAATTACGCTGTAACTACATACTGTTATATTGTATCTACTTACTTCTTTTACACCTATTTATTATTTTATGTGTACATTATTGTAATCCCTTGTAAAACTATGTGATAAATGTATCAACATGTAAAAGCCTTCTAGGCGTGAATAAATAAATAAATAATAATGGCTAATGGTAATATTTAGGTAATTTATATAGCGTTGTTTTAGTGAAGTCTCGAAGGTGATTAAAGTGGTTTAAATGTATCGAGACAGCAGCTGCTGAAGGTTACGTTGTGAGCGACTGCGCCTGAGCTAACATTTAACTTCGCAGTTAGTTGTTGAAGATCACGCAACAATTAAACTAAGTGCTGATATGTGCAGCAAGTAAATGCCAAATAATAAAAGGTAAAAGTGTATTATTATTATAATCGCGATTTCGTGGGTGATTAGCACAACTCCATGTTACTTTAAAACAAATGTATCGCCATCGGCACGGCTATAGCTACCAATACCTCCGACACTCGTAGTAAAGCACTCCAGTCATCTGGTCTACGATATACTCGTACACTTCGGGTGAGTGGGGAAGACTGTACTACTGATTAAACTAACCCCTGTCCCTGCAATTCTCTTCTATTATTTTTGTTTTTGATACAAATCATTTTGGTCGGAAGAGACACCGACCGGACCCTTGTGCACTTCCCAATGGGGCACGCATTGCCGGCTACTGTTCTCTCTGTCTCCTCAACCCAATGGCATGCTCCCGGCCATCGGGATTCCCTCTATATTTCTAGGGTGTTCAGGTGTTTCTCACCCCACCTACCAGATACATTCTTCGGGTGACTGGTGCAAAGCTTCACTGAGAAGAGTGTCGGAAGCAGGAAGGCCCTTTGCGCTGCTCTGGAGGGACTGCCCTGGTATCTTGGCTATGGTCTGTTCTGGATAAAATTGTGTTTCTTGTTTGTTTATTCTTAGTTTTGTTGGTGCACTCCCGCATTCCATCTTGGATTACTCCGGACATTGATAGAAGAAGCCGCTAAGGGCTAAATTTTTTCGACGTAAGTATCTGTACTAACCAATTTGATGTGCGTTTGTGACTAACCTCCTTCTATGCGAAAGTTGTGCAGAGACATTTGAGGGTTTAGAGACTTTTAAAAATTATATATTCATTTAATAAAAAAAAATAAGAGTCCTGGCCGTGGACCCCGAAGGAGTAACCATAAATTTACTGAGGTGGGAAAGTGACGGTTAACTGAATTAAAACGAACAGTCTGAACCTGGACGTACTAAAGGATCTCAAATACATCAACCAAAAAATACCAATTTTTCAGGTACTCGGAGTTAAGTGTGCCATAAGAAAGATAAGAGAGATCTCAGAATACAAAGCGGAGAAATCATTCCGCAACCAAGCTGTCGAGTATAAGAATCTAAAAACGGCAAAACGACTGATGAAAAATCAAGATTTAAAATTAAAACCAAATGCTACATTTTCATTGGAAGAAGTTTTTACTCTGATACAAAGAAGTTACAAAAAATTACAGATTTATTTCACTAATGAGTGAATTGATCAAAATAATGTTCAACTTGACATTTGATGCTTTACTGACCATTCAATAACCTGACCTCACATCCATCTACTTCAGTATTGACCTTCTCCGTTCAATGTTAGTAATATTACCTTTAATGGGAGCTTATTGTTTATTTGAAAATAATACCCGCATTGATCGCGGTCTCTCCGAGTCTGTTGAACTCGTCTGCTGAGTTCCTGGTCATGGTTTTACTATGATCATTGCCAGGCACTCGACAGGTGTAAAATAACACTAACCTTCCTAAACCAGGCATACTTGATACCCGAGGAAATACAAATACGACGAAGGGTATTATTATAGGTAGCAGGCCTAGTACGCCGTATGGTGAAAATTACGTATATTATATTGTCACGTAATTAAAATATTTTGATTTAATTTTTGAAAAATTAAAACGAACAGAAAAATCCTTCAAAAAACTACACGCAGTCAACCTGGTCATGGGGCAATGTACGCTACTCCTAGGTACCCACAGGAATGCAATTATTTTTTTTAAATTTAATGTAAATTTAATTTAATAATGTTATTATTAAGTATCGTGACACCTGTTTCGGTATTCAGGGCCATTTTCAAACTGTGGTTAATCCATATTGTGATGACTTATTTATATGATTTTTTTCAATTCGTTTTTTATTGTTTTTGTATTTAATTCGTACAACAACTCCATTTATTTTTTTTTTTTAAATCAAATTGAGGAATGGTATTATTAAGTCCTGCAAGTATTTTTAGTTTTTATTATTGTGACAGCTGTTTCGGCGTTCAAGGCCATTTTCAAACTGCGGTTAATCCACATTGTGACGACTTATTTATATGATTTTATTTACTCCCACCCAATTCTAATTTACCGGTTTTTAAAAATAATGATTTAAAATCAGTAAAACCGATTTATTTAGAAAATAATTAAAATTCTCTATTCTGTGAGGTTTTTACATTTATAATGCGTTTCCCCGTATTTAAATGATAATGTTTTCTTAATTTGTTTATTTAAATGTGTTATATTGTTTTGATGATGTGAACATACTGAGAAGTTATTAACTAATGTTATATTAGGATTATTCGATCTTTTATTAATTTCTAATTATTTAAGTAAATTTAATCTAAGACCCTTTCTTTCTATATGTAAGGGTTTAGGCTCTGTGTTGTCAAGCGGGACGTGATTATTTACTAAGGGATGTTCTGCAAATTAAAAAAAAAAGGTTTTTTATTTTTATAACATTGTATATGTTCTTTAACGGGGTGGGGGACGTCGGAGAGTTAATATTTGTTAATTCAGAATAATGGTAATATTATTGTGCAATACGATAAACATGGTGTTTTTAAAGAGAAAAATATTTATTACATTTTTATTTTATTTGCATGGGCTTAGCATTTATCAAAATATAAATAGAAATATTACACATTTCTGACCGTTCTACGCATGTTTTAAAAAAACATTAAAAAAGTTGAATATCCTTAAAAAAATGCCCTGAAGGTTTATCTGTAACTTGTCGATAAGATAAATTTAAAAAAAGAACAGTGTGTAGTTTAATTTTTTTCATGAACACTACGTAACGTTAATGTTTTTTTTGTAATGCGGATTACAAATCTTTGGTTATGTTTATTTGCAAAAACGCAACGATAAAGGATTAAAAATACCTTTCTCCACTTTAAAAATCATATTCGTATTTTAAATATTTTGTAAAACATACAATGGGACGGTCAGAAAAAGTAATATTTCTGACTACATTTTGATAAATGCTAAGCCTATGTAAATTTATAAAATATTTAATAAATATTTTTCTACTTAAAAACATTATGTTTATCGTATTTCGTAAAAATACTATCATTATTTTGAATTAATAAATAATAACTCTCCGACGTCCCTCTCGCCCTTAAATCTAGTTGAGAAAGCCCTCCCCGTCTGCCCGATATAGGTAGCGTCGCAGTCGGTGTGGTTAATTCATATATGCCACTATTATTAAGTGTAGGATTTTTACTTTTTGAGTTTTTAGGCTTATTCGTATATTATTATTGGTTCTAAAAGTTGTATTTAAACAATACTTTTTATTTTGCAATTTTTTACAGATATTGGACCGAGGAATTCCAGACAGCCCGTTATTAACCGCGATTTTAAACAATTAATTTTATTTAGCTTCCTGCACGATTTTTTTGGTGATCTAAGCTAATTTGAACTATACCAGCAATTTCTATCGGAGTGGTTAATATACATTTCTGGCAAACAACATTATAATATATCATTGAAATTCCAATTAAAATGCATGTTGTGCAGTTACGTTGATGGATTTGAGTGTGGGTGATTGATTTGAAGCAATAAATTAAAGTGATCAATGCACATTGCTTCCTGAGTAGCGGTTCAGATGTAAATATCGCTATGTATAGGTACTATAATTAATAATAATTCCCTTTATGAGCGTGATGGAATTACGAAAATTGCAGATTTCGGCTCGGCCACCTGTACCTCCTAAATGCATGACCTCGCGATGAAAAGGGACCCAAAAGTAATTATAAAAAGTTCTATCCTGGTAATTCATCAGTACTTCTTTATCATCTTAGTAATATGTATGTTATATAATCGTTCCTAAAATACGACATAGCTTTCGAAGTAATACAGCCACACGAAAATATTTTTTTCCCAACAATTGTAACTAACCATCACGCCTTTTCGCCGCAGGGCTAGGCAGGGAGGACGGATCGCCAAACAACTCGATCTTGTCATATTGCTTCATTCACATTCATACATTCTCATCTATTATTCCGACTTCTGACATGGCCCGACTCAAGTATTTGATTCACTTGATCGTGCCATGTCTTCCTCGGATATCCCTGGCTTCTTCTTCCATTCACATTCCCGTCAAATATTCTCCTTACACTCCTTTCTTCGTTCATTCGCTCTCCATGCCCAAACAATCTAAGCGTCCCTTACTTAATCTTACTCATTACGCTTACATCAGCCTTGCATTCTTTACGAATCTCAACTTTTTTCACACGATCATACATGGTTTTACCACACATTCGCCTCAGAGAGCTCATTTCTATAGCATTCAGTTTACTTTCATCCTTCCTCTGCCAGTTCCACGCCTCACTGCCATACATCAGGGTTGGTATCAGCACTTCATTGTAGACTGCCAGCTTGAATTGTACAATTAATAAAATAAGTTAGGTACTTTAACTTCCGGCCTGTTATACCATGAACACGATGTCTCACCACCCGTTACTATGTTTAGGATTTTAATAATTTGATATTGATAATTTAACTTCTGGTCTGGTATATCATGAACACGATGTCTCACCACCGTTACTATGTTACTATGTTTAGGATTTTAATAATTTGATATTGATAATTTAACTTCTGGCCTAGTATATCATGAACACGATGTCTCACCACCCGTTACCATGTTTCTGTGTTTAGGATTATAATAATTTGAAATTGATAATTTAACTTCTGGCCTGGTATATCATTAACACGATGTCTCACCACCCGTTACTATCAAACGTAAATACTATGAAAAAAGATTAAACACTCGCATTACTAGAAATACTAACATAGATTTACTCAAAATTCCTGTAACTCATACTACTTTTGTGCAACGGTATTTTACATGCTTAGCGACAAGAATTTTCAACATTCTTCAAGATAGCATAAAAAAAATTCAAACGTAATATAAAAAAATGAATGAAAACTGATGATAGGGCCTTTACTGGTGCTTTTCTTTCCAATTCTTTATATCATACGTTTATCAATGTAGAGGAAGCAAAGAGCGTGTGCCGAGACAGAGTTGTATGGCGGTCTATCCTCTCTGCCTATCCCTTCCGAGAAAAGACGTGATGGCTAGTTAGTTAGTTATTTCTTTACTAAACAGTTCTAGTGAGACAGGGACAGTAGGATAACCCTTAAATACATTGAGATTATACAGATGAACAAATAAAAAAATATAATAATAAACACTATTACTTTTCGTATATCAATTTATTTATAACAACACGGCATCCGGTGTTTGGCGTTTATTGAATTGAACAATAATTGATCCCTTGCTCGTTACTTCCGTAACTTGCTGCAACCTCCTATAGGAAACTAATTATAAACAGCTTGTAACTCTAACCTACCAGCAGTGGTGGCTCGTGACTTTTGAGTGAGCTAGGGTGGTAATATTGAAAAATACGACTTTATTGATGTTGTTTTAGCTGAAAATATCTTTTTTTTTTAAATTTAAGTTGTAAAGATTTTTATTTAAGTGGTAGGTGGAGCACTAAAAAGTCAGCTAAAACAATTTTTCAATCTTACCACTCTAACTCACTCAAAAGTCACAAGCCGCCACTGCCTACCAGGATAACTTATAACCTCCGTACCCAAACTGAGCGCCTTGGAGACTGGTACGCAATTAAAATCGATTCTTACTGCAAAACGTAGGTATTAATTACCTACCTTACTGCTTATATATGTAAATACATTATACATTATCCCGGAGCTACGCTACAAAATTAAACAGACAGCGAACAGGAAATTGCCGATGGATTCAGGATTTACTTCACTTGAGTTTTCTACGAGTCAACTGGAACTAATTAATAAGTTATTTTTATTTGCTTACAAACCACAATTAAACCTGGGAATTCAGTTTCAGTCACTTTACATTATCTGTCACACATGATACGTATGATGTGGCCGGATGTGATTGGTTAATTCAATGCCATGCGACACCATAGAAATGTGATGAACATGATTATAAATTGTTTATTTTTACATTTTTTTTATGTTCTTGTATTTAAATACCCTTTCAAAATGTCCTTCAATATGTAAAAGAATAATAAAAAATCAAAAAATATATCCGGGTAAATATTATGCTCCTACTAAACTACCGAGTAAATACCAACCGCTTGTAATAAAATTTCTTTAATAACAACATAAAAAATACAATCTTTTCCAAAGTCCGTACCTTCTCATTATTTATTATTTTTTTTATAGAAGGTAGTTTTGTCAGAATTGTTCTGTCGTTCACGTAGACCCGTGGGAGAGGTGTTGGTTATCCAAATGGTTCCCGGGGCGGCGGTACCATAGTTCCATGACAATTGACCCCTCCGATAGTTGATCCTCCCAACAGTTGATCCCCTAAAAGATTATTTCTGCTGTACGCCCTCATTTGTAAAGTAAGTATGCAAAGAGGATATGCGGACCTATAACCAAAGTCGATATACTTATATTTGCAGGCGTCTTGAGTGAATATCCGCTACATAAAATGCTTTTACTAACAATAATGCCGAGGCCTCGAAGGAGTATGCAGTGAATATATACGGCTGAATAACAAAATGCGACATACTTATATTTTTGCAGTCGACTTAGGACAAATACGCTATAGGTTCCTAATAATCGGACCATTTCTATAGCGCCGCTTTTGTGAGAAATCACCTCAGAGGCGCCTGCATATAATAAAACTAAATGTCCCCGAACGATTATGCAGTGATGATATACGGCCGAATAACAAAATACGGCATGTACGAGTATATAGAGAATTTTGGACTATTTTTTTAAACTTTTTTTATCATTATTTTAATTTTTAACCTTTAAATTTAAATACATGTATTTTATTTTTTTAACCCTTACCACTCTTATTTTTTAATATTTGTTGTTAGCCAACTCTAATTTAAATAATGTCAAAATATTAGTTTATTGATAGGCACTTACAAAAAGGTTATTTTATAGTAAAACAAAAACGGAAAACAGTCAAAATCTTATTAAAACGTAAATTTTAATGTTTTTTATCGAATAATCACAAGAAACAACGTCACGTGTCAAGTTTTGCGAGCGAAAATACACCGCGCGCGCACGTCTTATCTTGTCGGCTGCCAGCCGACAACTGAGTTGTACCGTACAAATAGTGATGTCGGCTGGCACCCGACAAAGGAGTGGTAAGGGTTAACTCCGTTTTCATAATTAAATTTATTCTCAAAGTATGAATTTTTTTAAACGCCGCCAAAACGGGCGGAGTCCGAGAGGTACTTATTCATTATGCTTATATCATCACCATGTAATATTGTAGCTTGGATAATGTAGCGTTAATGATTTGTGTTACAATATTGCTTCGGTTTTCTATTTTATGTCACTGTTAAACACTTGCACAAAACAGTTACTTTATGGTTTAGAATCTCTATGTAGTTGTAATTTTCGATAGCTCTTTATATAATGTTTTAAAATCCATGTAAAAGCCCAGATGGGCGAATAATAAAATAAATAAATAAAATAAAATAAATAAGAAAGGAGCACTTAGATGGTTTGGGCATGTAGAGCGAATGAACGAAGAAAGGGGTGTAAGGAGAATATATTACCCGAATGGAATGGAAGAAGAAGCCGGGGGCGCCCGAGACGACATGACACGTTCAAGTAAATCAAATACTTGAGTCGGGCCATGTCACAAGTCGGAATAATGAATGTATGAGTCGATGTATGAATGTGAATGAAGCAAGAAGTGTATGCCAAGATCCAGTTTTTTGGCCGTCCGTCCTCTCTGCCTATCCCTACGGAGAAACGGCGTGATGGTTAAGGTTCGTTCAGTCTAACATAACATTTGACAGAAGACACCACTAAGTAAACTAGTATAATATGATATTATATTTAATAATATCAGTAAATATTTAACAGATTCTTACCTATATGTTTACATATCGGTACAATGCAATAATAATACGTATTATCTCCTGACATTTGAGAAGGTTTTGTTAAAATAAAAGTGGCCAAATTTAAGAAAAAATATGGGCTAACAAAGATGCGATTGACAACTGGCAGCTACACCGCATGGGACTCTGTTTTTGGCAGTAGATACAAAAATTCTACAAATTGTCCTTCCTTCGGGTATCGTTCAGTGCGGATGACGTCACGTGCACCTCCTCCAAAAAAAAAATACCTATATTTAAGTTTGAATGTGAGTATTGATAAAAAAATAAATAAACTCAATTCCCTGAATTGTACTTAAAACTTTTCTGTCCATAGGCGGTTTTATAGGCTGGGATATTAAAGGATTTTATATGTGACTGCCTCGGGGTTCCAGTAAAATCGTCCTTTCTTAAATCACGTGGACATTGTTAAATTGATGTAATGGAATATTTTTTTGCATAATTGTTTCAATGTAAGAACGTCTAGTTCCTCAAAAACAAGCTCAGTGCTCCTCCTTAAAGTAACTTAAGGATAACTTCCAGTATTGATTTCTGAATATGTATTAGAGGTTCCAAACAAATTGTGCTAGTGGTTATTCGTAGGTACCTAAAACTACTACTTCACGAGCAATTCCAATCCAATTTTTAAAATTAAAAACACAAAAATCCGCGAATACGTTCGTAATTATAACGTTCACTGAATATTTTCTCATGATCTGCAAAATATACTGTTTTGAATTGGGGTGAAGGTTGCGCAGAGAAGCGTTGTTAACCAGACGGGAAAAGCCTGAGCTTTTAATTATATTAATTGTAATAATGACAAATCCCTTTTATTTAGTGACACTTCATTCCGAGTTTCCCAAGTAACCTTTATTATAATAGCTTTACCTACCAGTACTATTATACATTTAGGTAATATTTATATGTAGGGATGCTGTTCCAAGGGCCTGCTGGAGAAAAGGAAGGAATGACCTGGTTGAAGGGACCCATATTACAGGAAGGAAAAACGCGAAAAATAATTTAATAAATTCTAAACAAAATTTGTTTGTAAAATGCAAATATCGGGTAACTGATGCCTTAAACACCGGATTATATGCATTTGCAATTACGCATATTGCATATTCGGTTATATGTGGTCGTTAGTGCAAATTTGAGCTTTTTGGACGTTTTGGAAGTTGTTAGTACATATTTGAGATTTTTTAGTCGTGAGTGCATTTTTTAGTCTTTTTGTTCGTTAGTTCATATTTGACCTTTTTTAGTTGATGGTGCATATTTGAGCTTTTTTTCCTTAGTTCATATTTGAGCTTGTTTCTCGTTAATCCATAATTGTGTTTTTTATCTTAAACATATACTCGTATATGAACTTTTTTATTCATTAATGCATATTTTGGCCATGTTATTCTGCAAAATTTGAGCGTTGGAAGATATGGAAAAATTAAAAATTAAAAATATTTTCTCTGGAAACGGGTTATTCTTGGAACCGGATCCTTTCGACAAAATTTGTGGTAGAGATGGCCGTGTTTGAATCTTTCTGTCCCTTCTTCCCCTATCCAATGAACCTGGTGGTAAAAAAGAATCCAGTTTTTATCATTTATTATTTAGGCATTGATATTGCATATAATCCGTTGTCCACTAATTATTGGGTTAAATATAAGACCGGTACACGACGTGTTGGCGTGCGCATGTTATAGTCTAATAGTATCTTTATAAAATGCGAGTTAAATGTCACGCGCCATCGCGCTTACCACGTTTTACGCGTAAAATCCAATATATTCGTGCAGTGAACATTAACATCGTGTTAGCGTTATTTTTTTACATAACAGATAACAAACCTAATTGAACTACATTTTATGATGAATTATTGTTTTTTGTGCTCTACCCAATTATAAAAAATGTGAGAGAAAATGCACCAAATGCTTATAGAGCAAGCTTTATTGATGTTTTAATCAATCAAAATACTGCAAAAAGGCTACTTTTGTCTGCGCGCGCGTTATATAATACAACTGCGAAGTTTGGTTTCCTGATTCCAAATTGATTAATTTGCGCGTGAATAATGTTAGTATAATATCTCGTATAACTTACGCAATAGACTTACTTATAGATTACATTTTCCTCGAATCATAATTATATGAATGGAATGTTTTAAATATATTAACATTTGCAAATAATACCAAAGGAATGAGATCCCTGGAGAGCATGTGTTACCTTATTACGAACGAGTTGATTGGTAAGTAATAAACGAGAACACGGATTAAGAGGAATATAAAAGTCTAAAATATTGCTACAAGCTGTAGGTCTTATGTCACCACGAATATAGGTAATAGTTATAAAATTCGTTTGGCAAGCGGAATCTAGAAATGTTTGTTGTAAGCGCGAAAGGCGGTTTCTATTTATTTTGTGAAGATTTTTGCAAGAAAGAAAATAAAATTTCAAGGGAAACTTTTACAAATAATCTTAGCTATGAAGCAGTATTTTTTTAACTTGTTTCTTGCATGCGTTCATAATTTTCTAATGTAAGAATTTATTATTTATTAGTTTAAGTTTATATTTTTTATAAGGTAATTAACAATTTTTTTTATTCTTATTAAGTGAATTTCTAGCAAAAGGCTCAATTTATTCAAAAACGTATTTGTTTTTATTTTCATAAAGTAAACCAATTCTTAG
Organism: Halesus radiatus; assembly: GCA_022606495.2. NCBI lineage: Eukaryota > Metazoa > Arthropoda > Insecta > Trichoptera > Limnephilidae > Halesus > Halesus radiatus. The sequence continues at coordinate 13,659 of JAHDVE020002205.1, read as the reverse complement.
TATAGATTAATCGAAATAGTGATTTCATTGATAGCTTCGCCTTCGAGGCTTCGAAGGATCGCTTTTACTTGTTTAGCTGTCAGCAGTATGTCTACGTCAGGATTTATTTTATTTTATTTTTCAGAAAGCAATGATTACACAATTTATTAATTGGAATTGAGATTCGTAAAGAATGCAATCCTGATGTAAGCATGTTGAGTAATGTCAAGAAAGGGACGCTTAGATAGTTTGGGCATGTACAGCGAATGAACAAAGTAAGTAGTGTAAGAAGAATATATGACGCGAATTTGAACGGAGGAAGAAGCCGGGGACGCCCGAGGAAGACATGGTACGATCAAGTGAATCAAATTCTTGAGTGTAGCCATGTCAGAGGTCGGAATAACAGAAGGGTATGTATGAGACGATCTATGAATGTGAATTAACCAAAAAGTGATTTGTTTGATAGTCCGACGGCCTCCGTAGTTGAGCGATTACGATCTTCGGCTACGAATCCGGGTTCAAATACAGCTTTGTATAATTGTTGCAAACCTGCAATATTTGCGTCCATTCCAATCTAAGAGCATAATGTACGTTCTAACTCTGTGTTACAATAATTGTGTCCGTTCCGACCTAAGACCATAGTGGACGTTCCGACTCTGTGTTGCAATATTTGTGTCCGTTCCGACCTAAGACCATAATGGACGTTCCTACTCTGTGTTATAATAATTGTGTCCGTTCCGACCTAAGACCATAGTGGACGTTCCTACTCTGTGTTATAATAATTGTGTCCGTTCCGACCTAAGACCATAATGGACGTTCCGACTCTGTGTTGCAATAACAGCGGCCGTACAAACACAGCACGTCTTTATAAGACAAGTTCGTGAGAGAATTTGAACATTTTAATTAGCAGAATCTTCAACGAAGCCGGGGGAGTCGGGCGGTCTGTTCTCAGGGATCCGTGCTCTGCGCAGGCGCAAGCAGAAAGAGTCGTGACATTTACACAAGAGTCACAACCGTCCGGAGGCAGTGGGACGGTGGCATCCCCAATCAGAAGAATATTATGAGGGTGAAGAACAAAGTACCCGTCTATTCAGATCTGAGCATTAAAAATAGCTAAAGCCGTTATAACCAAAATTCTAGTGCTCATTGAAAACCGAACTCCCTTTATCACGAATTATTCACAAATCAGATGTTTTTGTGCTCATATTTAACGCAATAAATAAACAAGGATAGAAAACATAACATTGTACGTATATCGATCTCCTAATGATGTAGACTGAATTGATACCTGTGTAATATGAGACACTTTCCTTCTTTTTGTACCACACAAGAGTCCCCGCTGCTCTCAATAGTCAATACTACGGCATTCCCAATAAGGAACTCCACTAAAAAATACACAATCGCTTAAAAAATATGTAATCATATGGATCAGCAAACGCCCATTTCACCAAAACACCTTGTTATGTTGGTACCATTGCATTTGGAATATCTGACGTCACGTGCGCTTTCTGTTTTTGGATTAGTATGGGCATTTTTATTTTTCGATTTTGTTTTGTATTTTCAATATGTATTTTTTTTTAGTTTTTGTGAAATTTAAACTTAGTTTGGGTGAATTTAAGCCCTACGGTTATTGTTAAATATAAAAAAACTGTTATTAGTAAAATAAATTAGAGTATTCATGAGCAAACCAATTATCAATATTATGATAATATTAATGCTCAATACCATTATTATTTTTTGAGTTAAAGTATATAAAAAGGTAAATAATTTTACTACTTTTTTTTTAAAGAGTGACAAATATTCCGTGGTTACGAATAACCTGACAATATTTGAAAATCTCCTACTACCATCACAGTAAGCGGAAGATGTTGCTTGTGTTGTAATGGAGGACTTAGCCAGCCGAGGAATTGAACTCACGACGCCTGGTGAGACCCAAACACGATGCCAACTCAGCCACTGACCGGTCAAATACTTATGTTTAGTTATGGTTTACTATTAATAGAATATAAAATTATGTACGGTAAAGATCATCCTTGTTTTGACATTTGACATTCTAACCTCAAAACCGATCGGCAAAATTTGGAGCATTTTGAGGGGCTTTGAAAAATTGAAACTTTGAAAATTATTTTAACAATGAAAACTAACTTTAGAAAAAAAAAACGAAATAGACTTGTATTTAAGTTTGAACGTCATTATTGATAAAAAAAATAAAAAATTGAACTGGTGTTCCTTATTGGAGTATGTTGTGAGGATGAAGATAGTGAGGATGGGAAGAAGATAGGGAAAGGAAGGTGGAGAAGTACCTGGCTATTCAGATCTAGTCACGAAACACGGCTAAAGCCATTTCAAGCATTATGACTGTTTAAATACAGTTAAAAGCAATTAGAAAGGGCATATATTTCGAGAACAAAAAGGCACAAAGAATTAGCAGTTAAAAGGAAATAATATTACACAGTGTACTCGTACATTATTACACCTTTAAAAAAATATATTACTTTACATTCGTAACAAACATAACCATATTATAAAACTGTGAAATCGGTCCCTAACGGATACGGTGATCCCACACCAGTAAAAATATTTAATATGTGCTTTGTTTATTTAGATTTTTTTATTTATTTATAATGTAATAAAATATATACCCAAGAGATCACGGCCAGTGCAGTACCTTGTACTCCACCATTTTCCAATACAAATTGGCGCAAAATCAGGATCAGTTTCCAAAGCAAAATAAAACCTTCAAATTCAGTCGTTGATAGTAACCATGGGGGGGATATTTAATAATAATAATACTCTGATGACTTGTATAGCGCCATTTTTGTGAAAAATCAACCCAAGGGCGCTGTACAAATACTTGCTAGGGTTTATCTTATTATGTACACACAAATACAGAAACATACTTACCTGGTAGGTCACTCCAGATTAAAATGTTAAATTACAAAGTTTTCGCTTAAGAAGATATGATTTAGCACGCACAGGACACAATATTAGAAAATACTGCACATTGCATGATATTGCAGTTACTGTTTAAATCCTATTTGTCATTGATATTATATTTATTGGAAGGTTATTGGCAAAAGAAGAGTAGGTATTTATTTTAAACATTATTTCATTTGAGATTTTCAATAATAGTTATTTACAGTTACAAATATTTATAATTATTTACAATGTCGCGGTCTATGGAAGAGTTTAAAATGTTTCTGTTAATTACTTTAGGTAGGTACTAACGGCCAGTGCGAATGGAGTAAATGCCATCCGTACTGAACGATACCCGTCAGAAGGACAATTTGTATGAAGATTATTTTTTCTTCAATAATGAATTCCAATACTTTTTTTTATTAATGTGAAACGTCTAACTCAATAAACGGTTTTTTTTAATAACCTCAAAATTTCATATGCAAATTGATTTTTAACGTTTGAATTTTTGTATCTACCGCCAAAAACCGAGGATCCATAATAAAATCGTTTATTAGGTCAGACGTTTGACATTAATAAAAAAAAGATGTATTGGAATTCCTTATTGAAGGAAAAAAACATCATACAAATTGTCCTTCTGACGGGTATCATTCAGTACGGATGACGCATGCTACCTCTCGAATTCTGCCCGTTTTGGTGGCGTTTAAAAAATTCGAACTTTGAGAATTAATTTAACTCTGAAAACGAACTTAAAAAAAAATACGTTTATTAAGGTTTAAAGGTTGATAAAAAAAATTCAAAATGCACTCTACTTCCCTATTGGCATCACGGGCTTCAGTCGATTACAAGCGCTCGCCGGGTGTGGATGTCCAATAATAACTGCAAAATCCCTACATTACTGGACATATCGTTCTGGTAAAGATAGAAAAAGCAATGGTGTAACACTGTAACCTTTGAACAGTTTTAACATTATCAATATTTCGTGTAAATTGGTTTTCTTAATGTTACAAGACTCAAGGAGCACTTGAAGTAACTAAAATGATTTGGCCAGCCGTTCGTTGAGTTCGTTCGCGGTCGGAAAGATTGGGGCGACATCGCACCTCACTCCCTTCGTACTTCCAGCACGAGAACAATATTTTACACTGATTTTGCAAGGGATGTTGACTTTATTTATATACCGCAATGATGGCAACCCTTTAAATCACAAAAGCCTACACTTTCACTTTGGAGATATATTTTTTCACACAATTTGATAAAATCACCTCGGGGCACTTTGTCGGCATGTCTTAGTAATTAGTCGTTATTTATTATTAGTTGTTACTATAGGTAAGATTCTATCACAGATTATGTTGAATTTAATGATTGGGCTTTTAGGTTTCTCTTGGTAATTTGATTAAAAATTATTTGTTAAGTGCCCTTGGGGTGATTTTTCACAAAACGAACGCTATAGAATTTATCAGATTATTTCTATTATTAACGTGGTATACCTACAATTAATATTAAATGTCATGCTGCGAAACTATATAATGCCCTACCAAATCAATAAGAAAAAAATTATAACAGAAATGAATATTTTTAAAACTAAAGTCAAAACATGGCTGAGAGAACTAAGTGATAATGAACTTGCAAACATTATAAAGACAATTTAAGACATAAATTGTTTTTGTGTTTAATTCGTAGAACTCCATTTAATTTATTTTTTTTAAATTTAATGTAAACAAATACAATAATGTGGTCGCGCCGGTAACGGTTCAACTTGGATAGCCTTTGATTTGTACAATAATATGCATCGTTATAAACCTACCCAATTGTAATGCATACCTAGTCCATTGTTTTACCGTCATCATTGTCCGCTGTGATTTCGTTCACTACGCATTAATTGTCACCCGCAACCCGCCGCAATATTTGTATTGTGTTTGTAGCCGCCGAGATCTATTGGATTGTGATCCGCCGCAGATGAATATCGTCTGTGTGTTTTTTTTTTAATATTGTACTCTTATTTTATTTATGTGCTCAGTGCATCGACAGCCAGAGAAGAAGCTTGTGGAGAAAAAGGATCAGGGGTAAGTATTTGGATCCCTTCTTACCCTTCCTATTTTACCCCTGCATATTTGAGCAAGTCAGTTGTAATTATTTAAATTGCGATAATATTAATTTATAAACCAGCGCACCACTAACGTTATTATTAAGTTCTGCAAATATTTTAGGTTTTATTATTATGACACCTGTTTCGGCGTTCAAAGCATTTTGAAAAAAAGGCAGTTTGATAATGACCTTGAACGCCGAAACAGCTGTCACAATAATAAAAACTAAAATACTTCCAGAACTTAATAATCTCTTTATTAAATTTAATTTACATTAATTTTCCAAAAAAAAAAGAAAAATAATTTAAGACAACTGGATATTTAGTAAAAAAAAAAAGAGGCCGCTTCAGAACAGTTATCCCTAGTGAGGAGGACTCTAAATACTGTGACTTTACACTTGTGTTATAATAATATGGATTATACTTATAATTTATTAATTCAGTCACATGCATGTACGATATTTACATTAAAAAAACTAATAAAAAATAAAATAAAAATGCAAAAATCTATTTATAATTTCTTCAAAAGATTGGTATTCACTTTGTTTCGTCATTATTAATAAATAAATTAAAAATTCCTTTGTATTCACCATTTTATTAATATACTCATATCAACATGTTTCGAAAGTGATGCTTTCCTCATCAGGAATATATAAAAATACCAAAAAAATAATAATATCAAGTATAGTCAAATGATTAACATAGAACACAATAATGTAAGAATGGACAAATTATAAACATAAACAATAATTTATTAAAGTAGGTAATAATTATGTTAATAAAATTTTTTTAATAAAATAAAGAATAACAAATTTATATTAGAAATTAAAAAGGAAATTATTTTTGATTATTAATATTAATATAAAAATAAATTCAAGGGACTGATATTTAAAAAAAAAAGATTATTAATTATATTTATTGTTAATACTTTTTCTAATTTCTAAAATTTCGAATTTGTCTTATTGTAAACCGGTTGTATTTATTATTATTATTATCATTATCATTGTTGGTATTATTTATTACTATTATCATTATCATTGTTGTTATTATTTATTACTATTATCATTATCATTGTTGTTATTATTTATTATTGTGTTCTATGTTTATAATAATTTATTTTATTTATTCGGCAATGTGGGGAGGTTATTGCAGTCCCACCACACATCCCATAAAGTATATACAATTTTTTTTTTTTTTTACATGAATACCGCACAAGAGTCCCAACTGCTCCCAACCGTCTGGAGCCAGTGAGACTATGGCATTCCCAATTGGGAAATGTTGTGAGGCTGGAGATATTGGGGAGGGGAAGGAGAAGGAGAAGGGGAAGAGGGAGGTGGGAAATACCCGGCTATTCAGATCTGGTCACCAAACACGGCTAAAAGCCATTTCAAGCAACGTTTCAATTCTGAATGGTGTCTTTCACCAGGGCGATACTGAGAGTATCTTCCACTCTGGAACGTGCGCAAATATACTATATTATTTTTAAATGAATTAATTGTGAAACAACACAAATTAATTAAATAAAATTTACTTGCGCACGCCGGGATTTGAACCCGCGACCTTCGGATTCGTAGTCGAGAGCCTTACCCCTCGACCATGGAGGCCGTCAAGTAACATAGATAATATATATTCATAAATAAATGGAATTATAAAGATAACATAATAGATGTTAGTGAACTAATTGTTTACCCTCTCCCTAAATCCTGCCACCCGGGTTCTTATGAGGGCTGCAAATCCAGGAACTCGCCCTTCTGTGAGCATGTTGGAGGCACTGCAGTGTCTGGAAAGACCGAACATCGCGCGATAGGCGTTATTGTACTGAACGCGAAGTCTTTCCATGTTACCCTTCTTGAAGTTCGCCAAGAGCTCGCATGTGTAAAGAGTTGTACAGAACGCAAGAAATAGCGTCCTTTTGGTAGTAGTGGACTGCAAAGCCGAAATCTTTTACTGAGCATGTTTGACTTTACACTGAGTGCTCGTCTTTGCCTGTCGATATCATCGTCGTCCATCAACTTACTAGTAATGACGTGTCCCAGATACTTGACTTCTTCTACCACCTTCAGAAGCTCGCCATTCAAGAAAGCTGGTGGAATGTTTTTAGGACCCTGTTCATATCTGATAATCAGTAGTGCTGTTTTTTTTGGGTTATACAGCATGTTTGTTTCGTGTGCGAAATCTTTACAGATATTTAGGAGGAAGCGTAGGCCCCTTATGGACGGTGCCATCAAAACCGTATCATCCGCATAACTCACATTGTTGGCACACTGTCCTCCGATATGGCATTCTACCACAGCATTGTTTAGCCTGTGGGTGAGTTCATCCATGTACGAGTATATATTGAACAATTCCTGGAGACGTGCAACCTCCACTTTTCAAGTAAAATGGTTCGGACAGTCCGTCTTTCCACTTTACAATGTTTTCCTGCTGCCGGTGCCAAGTGTCGAGAATCTGTACGATCTTCGATGGAATCCCTCTTTTCTTGAGTTCGGCCCATAGTAAAGGATGAGAAACTCTGTCGAAGGCCTTACTGAGGTCCAAGAAGCAGGAATACGTTGTGGTTCTTCTCTTTTTGTAGTATTCCAAGGTTCTTTTCACACTAAATATCGCTGTGTTGTTAGAGCACTCTTTTTTAAATCCCATCTGATTATAGCTAGTTGCTAGGTGAGGTCCAACCTGATCCAGTATCACGCGTTCAAATATTCAAGCTATAATTGTGGCAATGCATATTGGACGGTAATTTTGTTGCGCGGTAATAATGTCCGACAATGATTTAACAATGGGTTAATATTATGGTTTTTGTCATGTCTTTAGGCAGAAATCCATTCATTATCATTCGTCTATATTTGACATTATATTTTTTAAGTATTCTGTATATTCCTGATGAGCAAAGCTTCACTTTCGAAACATGTTGACATGTATATATTAATAAAGCGGTGATTACAAAGTAATTCTTAATTGATTTATTTAGAAATCTGTTTACTTGCGAAGTAACAAAAATTGGAGATTCTTTCGAGAATTGCCGGATAACACAACTATTTTCAACAAGCGACATCATCTACACCAAGAGCTATGGAGCTATCAAGTATCATTTTAACTCTTAATGTATGTTTACAACAAGCGACATCATCTACACCAAGAGCTATGGAGCTATCAAGTATCATTTTAACTCTTAATGTATGTTTACAACAAGCGACATCATCTACACCAAGAGCTATGGAGCTATCAAGTATCATTTTAACTCTTAATGTATGTTTACAACAAGCGACATCATCTACACCAAGAGCTGTGGAGCTATCCAGTATCATTTTAACTCTTAATGTATGTTTACAACAAGCGACGTCATCTACACCAAGCGCTATGGAGCTATCAAGTATCATTTTAACTCTTAATGTATGTTTACAACAAGCGACATCATCTACACCAAGAGCTATGGAGCTATCAAGTATCATTTTAACTCTTAATGTATGTTTACAACAAGCGACATCATCTACACCAAGAGCTGTGGAGCTATCCAGTATCATTTTAACTCTTAATGTATGTTTACAACAAGCGACGTCATCTACACCAAGCGCTATGGAGCTATCAAGTATCACTTTAACTCTTAATGTATGTTTACAATTTTGTAATTAGTAAGTTTTGACTGCTTCCCAAATATTGAAGTTTACCCACTTGCTGAACTTGCTTAATGCCTATTATTTTTGGCTGTGTTTTTTTGTTATATGTATATTATGTATCATGATGTTCGGGAACTCGTGGAACAAGGGGGAAACTGGTGAATTAACATCACGTTTGAAGTCGATTTTGTTGAATAACTTTTGATTTGTGTTTTCCTTTTGGAGTAAATCAAGTCCGAAATTGGATTTTTTTAGTAAAAAATTTGAAAAAAATCGGTCGCTACTATTGTCTTTTAAAATATATAACTCATTAATGTCTTTTAAAATGCGTCGAATCGTAGATCCGGCTGCAAAAGTTTTTTAACCCTTTAGTTGCCGAAAAAGTAAACAATCTTTCAAAATAAAATGATCGAAATAATAGAATGGAAAAAAAAAAGATTTTTCGGTTCACTATGCGATGTATTTTATCGCTTGTACAATTAGTTTCCGGACACCGTGTATATGTATATATAATATATATTTTTTTAAATCTACTAATTCTTTTTACTGTGTATAAATATAGTTGGTTTTTGTAATACACCTACGTATATCATTAAATGTATATTAAAAAAATATCGTACGATTGACGTACGACAGTGCGAAGCTTCTTTAGGATATGCTGTAATGAGTAGAAAGGCTCACAGTAGTTACTTACTTTAAACCTATCTCACTTTAAAGCGAGAGCTTTACTTTAGCAGGTTGAATGTTTTTGTTACTTTTCGACGATTCCAGCTCTCTTTCTGCAGTTAATAGTCAAATTCATCAATCGATGTAATTTTGGGGTTAACAAGCATTTCTCGCCATGATTTATCGATCAGTTGGTTGCGTAGAGCTGGCGGAGTACGAGCGCGAGATAACCTCTCCGCGGAGTCGTGCTCCACTTGCCCGCGGCATTTTCATAAAATCACGTTCGCTTTATTTATCTTCCCTACAAATCATTGAATTAAAAATCGGCCATAAAGGCAGTAAATTCAATAGTAATCCTGGCAGAAGATAAGATCTTCCTCGCATTATTTGTATTGATTAACTTTATTTCGGTTGCTGATTAAATCTTACTTGGAGAATTTGATTCGTATTAAGTGACTACCAACTGCCTTCTGCAGCGGCCAAATGGAAAGATTGTGCAAGTTTACGACTTGGGGATAGGTGGCCTAACTGTTTTTTTTTATTTTTTATATTTGTTTTTTTATAATCCCTTTCTTCTTTGGCGTTCTTTCTCTTGCATTTTATATGTTGCTTCACGTTTTAACATGTAATCTGTCCCTATCTCATGGCACTGAACGGGCCGGCTCCATTATACTTCACTGATTAAATACCGTCCAGCAAAGCTTAAAGTAATTTTTCTCAGGACATTTGTCTTATGGTATACGAGGCACTGAACGGGCTGGCACCATAATACTTGACTGATCTCTGCGTGAGGGACAATCTTACTCAGAGGCAAGTCACGCTCATGTCGGCCAAGTCTGATGCGTCCTACAGACTAGTTGGACTAAATGAAATGAATGCGACTAAATTTGGGGATAAAACTTTCAATGTACTGGCCCTACATTCTTGGAATGACATTTCATTTGGTTTGAGTTTAGAAAGCAATTTCTAAACCTTTAAGAAAAGTATTTAAAAGAGACAACAAACTTTAAAAATATGTAAAGTGCCTTCGAGATGGCTTTAGTCACTAAACGGCGCGGCACTCCTCGTTATAAATAGGTATTATGTTTGCTGATTCTATGTAAAAAAAAGTATTTGAGAGCATTCCACAACATTCCAGAACATCCCGGAACATTCTGGAATGTTGTGAAATGTTCGGGAACAGGGAGAATCAGAAACATCATTGTGGAATATTCTCGAATGTTGTCCTAAGCGAAGCCGGGTACCCCAGGTAGTATATTATAATAATAAAAGCACTTTTTCAAAATTTGCAGAACTCCTCTTATTTTTTTTAAATGCCCGACAGGTTATTATTATTATTATTATTATTACTACTTACGGCTAGCAAATTGCATTCACCGATTCATCGATCTGTAATACCAAACTATACGTACAATGCATTCGATCCATGAACGTGATGCCACGTTAAAATATAGAGGTACAATTATTTTTATAATAATGGTACCAATAATTCTGAATTTATAATTAGATCAAATAACTAAATTATGCGCCTGATGTATTTCATCAGAGCAATACTCACAACTCTGGATGTACATTGCGGAATATACGAGGTGTGTTCAAAAGAAAAGGTGAATTTAGAATTTTTTCGAAAAGTATTTATTTATTCATCAATATCCATTTTCTCCCCTTCAAAGTAATCCCCTCAGATATAATGCACTTATGCCAGCGCTTCTTCCAATCCTCGAAGCACTTCTGGAATGCGCTTTTCGGTATGGCCATCAGCTCGTTCTTCGATTCTGACTTTATCTCATCAATTGTGGCAAAACGCTTTTCTTTCATTGGTCTCTTCAGTTTCGAGAATAGGAAAAAGTCTCAGGGAGCCAAATCTGGTAAATACGGAGGTTGAGGCATGATTACGGTGTTGTTTTTGGCCAAATAATCACGAACAAGCATTGATGTGTGAGCTGGTGCATTATCGTGATGCAAAATCCATGATTTGTTTTTCCACAATTCCGATCGTTTGAGCCGTATTGCTTCACGCAAACGTTGCATAACTTCCTTGTAGTATTGCTTATTAACCGTACGACCTGTTGGCAAGAACTCATGATGCACCACGCCATTGCAATCGAAGAAAACAGTTAGCAAAACCTTCACATTTGAACGAACTTGGCGTGCTTTTTTCGGTCTTGGCTCTTCTGGCCGCTTCCATTGGATGATTGGGCCTTGGTTTTGACGTCATAACCATATACCCACGTTTCATCACCAGTTATGACCCTTTTGAGCAAATCTGGATCGTCTTTGACGTCATTCAACAACTCATGAGCGATACTAATGCGACGTTGCTTTTGCTCAAAATTTAGCAATTTCGGAACAAACTTCGCTGCCACACGTTTCATGCACAAAACATCCGAGAAAATTGCATGGCATGAGCCTATTGATATGCCAACATCCTCTGCAATTTCCCTAATAGTGATTCGACTATTTTCCGAAACCATTTTCTTCACTGTTTCGATATTTTCTTCGTTTGTTGACGTGGTTGCAACTTCAGGACGCTCATCGTCGCTTGCACTTTCTTTTGAGACAAAAGACTCGCCGAATGCCACAGTCAACATTTTAAGTGCGTTGGAGCACTTTATTCCATTTTTAACGCAAAATTTAATACATATTCTTTGATCTATTTTTTCAAAAGTAAAAAATCGAAGAACACACAAAAACGTGACTAACCTTTCCAGTTGTCAAAAACAAACCACTAATCCAAAATGGCTGATAATGCTAACATATGATAAACATATGTGTACCAACATAACAAAAAAAATCTATAATCGAATGTACACAGGCTCCAAATATTAAAAATTCACCTTTTCTTTTGAACAAACCTCGTATATATATATATATATACCAAGGCGCAAATATACACATATATAGAGATCCCCTCTCGTACTATGTTGATCAGACGCGACGGTACGCCAGGAATTTGTTGATCCGGAGGAATTTGTTGATCCACCCTAATTTGTTGATCCATTGCCAAAGCAGGCATATAAACGTTGATCCAAAAGATCAACTTTCGTCACATAGATTTTGCTGTAAACCACGCCCATTTTTCCATCACATATACATTTTGCACTTTTCCCTTTGTTGATCCGATTTGAATGAACCAATCAGGACGCTTTGTTTATCGAAGGCGTGCACGTGGTCCTTCACCGTGCTCATTTGTTGATACGATTTAAATCAGAGTGCTTTGCTTATCAACTGGTATATCTGGTTCTTAGCGAGTATGGGTACTGCCGCCCCGGAACGATTCGTTGGATAACACTACCTCGACGATTTTTTTGCAAATACCGCACAAGAGTCCCAACTGCTTCTAACTTGAGAGATTCAATTTCGGAGGCAGGTGTAGGCACCGCCACCCAGGAACCATTTAATGGATAACCAACACCTCTGCCATAAATCACATCAAGTGGTTCGCTATGTTTGGTGACTTAGCAGGGTGCCCAGGTTCATCCGGGTGAGATTTGTACATGTCTTAACAGTAGAGTATGTATGAAATGATGTATGATTTTTCTATGTGAATACCGCACAAGAGTCCCAATCGCATAAGAGTCCCAACCGCACAAGAGTCCCAACTGCTTTCAACCTAGGACTTTTAATTTGAAAGGCGGGTGTAGGTACCGCCGCCCCAGGATTTAATGGATAAGGAACACTTCTACCATAGGTCACCCCAAGTCGTTTGTAAAGTTTGGTGACTTAGCAGGGGTGTCCGGGTCCATGGGGGGTTAAGTTTGTGCACGTCTTAACAGTAGAGTTTGTATAAAATGATATATGATTTTCCAATGAGAATTCCGCACAAAAGCCCCAACTGCACAAGAGTCCCAACTGTACAAGAGTCCCAACTGCTTTCATCCTGGGAAATTAAATTTGAAAGGTGGGTGTAGGTACCGCTGCCACGGGATTTAATGGATAAGTATCACCTATACCATAGATCACCCCAAGTCGTTTGCTAAGTTTGGTGACTTAGCAGGGGTGTCCGGGTTCATGGGGGTTAAGTTTGTGCACGTCTTAACAGTAGAGTTTGTATGAAATGATATCTGATTTTTCTATGAGAATTCCGCACAAAAGTCCCAATTGCACAAGAGTCCCAACCGCACAAGAGTCCCAACTGCTTTCAACCTGGTAGATTCGATCTAGGAGGTAGGTGTAGGTACCGCTGCCTAGGGAACCATTTGATGGATAACCAACACCTCTGTCATAGGTCTCACCAAGTGGTTAGATTCGTTTGGTGGATTAGCAGGGGTGTCCGGGTTCATGGAGGTGAGATTTGTCCAGGTGTTAATAGTAGAGTTTGCATGAAATGATATATGATTTTTCTATGAGAATTCGGCACAAAAGTGCCAACCGCACAAGAGTCCCAACTCCCTTCAACCT
>JAHDVE020002204.1:0-22540 GCA_022606495.2 Halesus radiatus | reverse complement strand
AAAACATTTAAAGCAATGCTGAATGGTAAATGTAAATACATCACGATAATAATAATGCGAAATCATAACGCCCTTCAAACGCTGGAAATGTTTAATGTTTCTACATCAGTCTGCCAGCGAATCTAATAATATTAGAAACATTGAATGTCGGCAGGCAGATATATCAATCTACAATGTATATGCATAGAGTACAATTTGTGTTAATTGCGCAAGATGTTATGAAAATACCGAGCGAATAATAAATTAATTTATCAAGGCGAAATCGCAATCGTACAAAATTCACATTCAATTTGAATCTGACTTGAGCCGACGAAATAAGATACCTTTGCCATCTGTGTATTAAACCAGACAATAAACCGCGTTCATGGTAATGCGCAAAAGCGCATGCGCTATGCTGACGATAGCAGAAGAAATCAGAAGCCGGAAGTCAACCTCATCTCAGCCCGGGTTCGTCTGCATCTATTTACTGTCTTGATTTTTAAATTAAAATTCCCACAAAGTTAAAAACTTTCCGGTTTTATAATAATTAAAAAAAAACATAATTTCGGTTGTGATGTGAGTGCGTAACTGCACATTAGATTTAAATTCTACAATTATTATTTTCAGTACATATAATAAATTTATGCCACAGTTCTTAATACTAGGCGGTGCAATGGTCAGCGTAGTTGCTTTCCAAGCAGTTGATCTGGGTTCGATTCTCGGCCGTGGGAATATTTGGTTATAACGATCACGGCAATAGCGAGCTCACGGCTATAGTGAGCAATATTACCCAATGATATTTTAGCTCAGCCTTATTCTTATGCACTCGTTGGCTGTTATAACGAGGACGTTTCACTGATATACCGTACAAATAATTTTGCCAACACAATTTCTAAACATGTACGCAAATAAGAATAATAATAATAATCAATAATCATAAATAAAATCGTAAGTACGTAATTAATTTTCCTCATACACAATCAGGAGTTATTCAAGCAGAATAAATAATATACTATTATTTGGAAAAACATGTCACTTATTTTATACCAATGATGAAGTATAGATGATTAAACATAATCAAAAAACGCATTTTTGTAAATGCATCGAGTATAGCGATGAGTGTCCATGAACAAGCCGTTCATTTGTTTCCGCCCATTTTAATGAGTCATAGTCAAACCGTACAGGCTCAATTGAATAGTAACTGTATTTGACAAAACCCGGAACCACATAAGAAAGATTATTTATTTATCTAAAAAAATAAACAGATGTTTGATAGTATTCTTAAACATTTCTACGATCACGCATCTATAAATAAGGTATTTTGCTCTATTTTGTTTGTATAAAATCATCGTATACGTGTCTTAACTTCTAATTAATATTTGGCGCCATGATACATCTTAGAGCATTTGTCGTCTAGGGTTCACACATTCCCGTGTTAAGAATAATTATTGCATTTACCCGTGTGTAGGTAGGCATTGTACGGTATGTAAACGGTGCCTGACAGTCTGGCACTTGGACGTTATGTACCTACACATATTCGCTGGGAGCCGTATGAGTTGGGAATCGTGGGAGCCACGGGTGGCTCTTAATATGTGCCGGCTCTTAAATGAGCCATCGTTTAATTGAGTCGTACGAAAGTATTGAGTTGGTACCGTGGCTCCCGCTCTTAACAAAATAAGTCGTGACCCACCCCGCTAATCGAGTAGGTATAAATAATTCGATATTTTTCTATGGGTTGGTCGCGATCTGTACACTCCTTTCATGCGATACAAATCGGTTACGTGCTAGACTGCTCTAAAGAATTGGTTAGAGCACCTCACGGAACGACAGATTTAATGGAGGACAATTTTTCAATCTAAGGATTCATCGAACCCGTACAAAAAAGGTTGCATATGTATTCTTACAGGTAATTCTTACTCACGAGCAAAATTCCTGTGTATTACACAATTTTACAACAGTACAAGATCAATCCTTTTACATAGTGCCTGCTTACTGTTTCACTTTGCCGTCCCTCGGCGGCGTTTTCATACGTTTATATATTAAATTGAAATGCATCAAATTTCTGTTTTGGCTATTTCCTCCACCCTGAACAAAATTTTAATTAAAAGCAGTGTTTTTCGCTGTGTTTTTTTATTCCGAAAATAATATAGCCTAAGGAAACTAACCTATCACGAAAAAAAATCACACTATGTACCGAAAAATGCAACTTAATAATGTGACAGAAGAATATATAATATTATAATTATTATTAGGTTAATTCATAAATAAAGAACTCCGGTGAAAAATATTACGACAAAAAAATTATTTTCTTATACATTGGCAAACGTCGATTCCGAATACTTAAGTTTTATTATATTACACGTAGAATTTGTAAATCGTTATTTAAAAGTGAATAAAAAAAACATCGCATAAAAACACGCTGTTCTGTCGGTAAAATTGCATTCTCGAGATCTGACGTCACGGGGCTGTTGGCGCATATTTTGGGTTTTGCATTTGTATGGAAATTTTTACATGTCGATTTTGATTTGTATTTTATATGCCGTCTTTTTAGTTTTAGCAAAATTTTATATTAATTTAGGTGTCTCCATAATTAATGTTCAAGATAAAAAAATAAAAAAAAAATCAACACGTAAAATTATGAGTACGTTATTGTGTTATTGTTTAATGTATTACTTATGGTTTACTATGAATAGAATGTATAATAATGTTTGGTATAGATCATCCTTGTTCTGACGTTTGACATTTTAACCTCAAAACCGACGGACCGTAGATTTCGTGCGTTTCAGCGGGCTTTGAAAATTTATTAAAAATTATTTTAAGGGTCCAGTATAAGACCGCGTATTCGCCGCCGTTAGGAATTTTAGGCCTCAAACTCAAAACCACGGACCACCACGATCCGGCAGCAGGATTGGGGAAATGTGGATAATGTAGACCACGCCGGATTAAAAAATGTTCATCGTATTGATGCAATACGAAACAAAAAACATTTGCTCTATATTTTTTTCGTTTATTCGCTGTGTAACAATAAATTAATAGAAGCTCGACAGACTTAACTTAGCAGTCGGAAAAGGGAGGATTTTTTGCCGCTTACTGCAAAGTAAAGCAAGTCGATCTGTTGGTATAGGTTAGGGTAAATGATGAGAATATGTTTTTTTTAAATTTTGTATATAATATATTAATAATTGACAGTACCCATACAAAGTACCTTTCACAAAATATTTTTTTTTGTTACTATTTACGTATTTATTTCTTCACATCATAATCTTTTATTTTTGCTTCGGAAATATTATAGAAATGGGTAACGTGGACCACCCTCTCATAAATACTTGTAAGCACAGTTTTTGACATAGGGAATTATTTTCATGGTTTTTGAATCGAGGAATCCGATTTTCGATTGTCCACTTGGGGATTCAAGATGGTTGAAATGAATTAGATGCTTTTTTATATGGCTGTTCTTTCAATGGCTTTAGTTTTTATTAATGGTAAAGGAATCCGACTATTACATTTAACTTAGGAACCAAGATGGCGGATGTGCATTAGATCCCGTTTATTAAACGGGAATAAGAATTATTTGTCTTTTGATAATTTTTGGGATTTCGAAACGGCCTTCAATATTGTATACTAAACAGCAGTAAAAATATAACATAGGTAAATAACAGTGATTTACAACCCACTCCAGATGCAGACAATAAGCTTGAATACAATTCACCAGTAGTTCAGTCAATGAAGGCAATAAGAAAAACTGAAATTTTTGCAGGTGAATAATACCTATAACAAGGAGTATTTTCACAAAAGTCTCCTATCTTCCCCTTGCCCCCCTCACACGCAAATTAGACCAAATATGCTATAATTTGAAATCAAATACGTTTCTAAGGACTTAATAGTGTCCGAGATACAGCGGTTCTAAATTATGCAAATTTTTTGTAAGTTATCATTCTTCGCTATTTTTTAGTGTTTTGGTCAATTTTGACATTGAAGGAGTAATTTTTCGGTAAAGGTTAATCTATACTTTATAAAGTAGGCTAAAGATGGTACAAATTGAAAACAAATTGGTCTCCAAGGACCCAACATCGTCTGAGATACAGTTGTTCTAAATGAAGAAAAACATTCTTTGTTATCCATTCTTCGCATTTGATTTCAGTGTACCTCCAAACACTTTAATTCCGATTTTGAACCAAATCGGTAGAGAACTCAAAATTCAAAATGAACATCGAAATTAATCAGGTTGACATTGAATTTGACATCAGCACCCCCCTAACATGACTTACGCCGCTTTCTAACCAAATCGGTGTGAATATCTAGAAATTCAAGATAGCCGCTAAAACTATGGATTTTGATAGGCACAGATCGGCATACTTATATATGCAGTCGGGGGCGTCAAGATTGTAAATTATAAGGGCACAAAAATGTTAAGATTTTAAAAATAATTCGTTCATTCATTAGTTTTGCTTTTGACCGCCTGCAAAGATATAATCTTGTAGATCTGTACCACGTCCGTCAGTTTTTTTCCAGTGCGCAGGTCTTTTATATTGTGCCGTATAATAAATTAATCACTTTTTGGACCATCTTAAAGAACGTTGCAAAGAAATGTGATTACAACAAAAAAATCGAAAATACGTAATTCCTACATTCCGGTGGCAGTTTAACACCTCTCTTCCAGCTATTCGTCATAAAACAGACAAAAATATCGAATTTCAAATCGACGTCCGCTCGCTCCGAAGGGCTTCTCACAACTGATTTACTCCGGCGAAATACATCGTTTTATCAACAATCGCGCGGGCCGGAGATTGTCATAGGTTTTTTGTATGACGGAACTGAATTTAAAAATTCCTGAACTTTGAGGGAATTACAGAGAAAATCTAGATTTACTGAATTATTTTTAATAAACGCTCTTGGTTCTTGATCTTATTTACTCTGAGATTGTGGAAAGATTTTAATTAAATATATTTGTAATGGGTGCAGTTAACATAACGGCGAAGGCACTGTCGAGCGTTTTACTTAAAATTACAGTAGATATTTCATATATAATGTAAAAGATTACAGTTTAAGAATTTACGTCACTGAAAACCTTAGACACTTTCGTAACTTTCTGTTAAGAATTTGCAGATAAATTATGTGTTGTATTGCTTACGTTAGCATACTGCGAAGTGACGTTTAGCGCCTTATTTGAGACTGCCCCCTTAACTATGAACACTAACTTTGGAAATTTGAAAATTGGTATTGAAGTTCCTTATTGCATTATTCATAAATTACATATTCTAACAAATCATGAATGTTATTCTGAAATCCTATTTAAAAAATGCTATTTGGAAAACGATTTATTGTAAGTAACTAACTTTGTTCTGATAGCCGTCCTGCTAAACTTTGTGATTCTGACATAGGTATACTTTTCCCTATTTTAAAATATTGTTGTATTGTATCTATATTAAATATACTCCAAATTGTCAAGCGCCTTTACCTTTTGTTTATATAAATTTATTGTTTTTATATTTTCAAGTGTGTTCAAAAGAAAAGGTGAATTTTGAATTTTCGCGGGCTGTGTACATTCGATTTTCGATTTTTTTCGTTATGTTGGTACACATATGTTTATCATATGTTAGCATTATCAGCCAATTTGGATTAGTGGTTTGTTTTTGACAACCGGAGAGGTTAGTCACGTTTTTGTGGGTTCTTCGATTTTTACTTTTGAAAAAAATGGATCAAAGAATATGTATTAAATTTTGCGTTAAAAATGGAATAAAGTGCTCCAACGCACTTAAAATGTTGACTGTGGCATTCGGCGAGTCTACTTTGTCTCAAAAAGTGTTTATAAGTGGTACAAGCGCTTTACAGAAGGCCGAGAAGATGTTAATGACGATGAGCGTCCTGGAGTTGCAACCACGTCAACAAACGAAGAAAACATCGAAACAGTGAAGAAAATTGTTTTGGAAAATCGTCAAATCACTATTAGGGAAGTTGCA
Organism: Halesus radiatus; assembly: GCA_022606495.2. NCBI lineage: Eukaryota > Metazoa > Arthropoda > Insecta > Trichoptera > Limnephilidae > Halesus > Halesus radiatus. The sequence goes on along the minus strand of JAHDVE020002204.1, from coordinate 16,601 downwards.
GAGGATGTTGGCAGATCAATCGGCTCATGCCATGCAATTTTCTCGGATGTTTTGGGCATGAAACGTGTGGCAGTGTATGTTTTATTTTAAATAAAATATAATTTCAGTAGATATCAGTCAAATATATCATACAATTTCTAGATTAAAATAAGAAAATATGCACACGATGACGCGAAGTGAATTAAAGAAGTCCGGGACATCCGAGGACGACACGGAACAATAAGTGAACCAAACACTCGAGAGTCGGAGCATGCCAAGTCAGTGAAACAGAAGGGTACGTACGTAAGGGACGATGCACGAACATGAATGTGCGGCGGTCCATCTTAGCAGAAAGGGCACTTCTGGTAGTATTCTAGACTTTAAAAGTGTTCCTTTTGCGAAAGTTGCATCAGTAGGTTTCAAAGGCGTTTAACACAAACTTAATAGTTGATACACCCACATTGCAGTAATACGTAATCTAATGCAGTAAAGTAATACGTTTGGCTTTAGCAGAATTGATAATGTATACAATATTAAGGTAAGCATAATAATCCTATTTAATTGCGTGTCCATATAATCACTTTGACTTCCGCACTGCACATTTACGTAGCCGACTCCTTATCCTTAACCGTGAGCGGCCAGATTGCGGTATATAAAAATATCAAAATAAAATAGCGAGGGCTCCCTAACTCCTACAGACGGACGTGTCAGAATGTGGAAGCTATGTTTGAATGTCAAAGTAATATTAAAAAAAAACATTCTTCCTATGAATGTACTTCCCCACCTTCTTCGCCATCTCACCGTAGCATAACCTCTCCAATGTTTTTTATGACTAAAAAATTACCATTACGATGAAATATTATTATTTTTTACAATAACTCCACACAGGAGGCCCTGGAGGAAATAATGTCCCCCGAGACTTATATCATCTTTGGGGATACTGTGTGGAGGGTCTTTTAGAGGATAGGAAGGAGTGAACCTGGGTTTTGAAATGACCCATGTTGGGGGGAGGAAACAGAGAGGCCGGCAGATCATTCTACAGAACGAGTCGTAGAAGCGACCCGTTCTCATGTGACAAATGTCAACCGTGCGTAAATGTTGGGCGCGCGTTTGGCGTGTTTCACGACTGCACCGGTGCCGAAGGGATCAATGAAGCTAGTTCCTCAGCATCTTCCATTAAAATACCGGTAAAACAAGGTTATGTTTACTAAGAGGCCATCCTAAAAATGACATATTTTAAGTGCATAAAAACTTCAAGTTTTCAAGGGAAGTTTGTAATATGTACATAGAAATTCTGAAATTTGAGAAGGGTGTGCATTATTCGTCGAACTGCAGTTAGATTCAATATGTTATTCTGAGTGAAGTTAAGGTAAAGGCTTGCGTGCGCAGAAAATCAGAATAATACATGCAGCAGAACTGCAGTAGATTCTGAAATGTCAAAGTTCAACTGTGAAGTGTTTATTTATATCGAGCTACTGGGGCTTCCTGAGCAAATTGTGACGGTTTTGCAATCGTTATATAAGTGCAGGGGGTGGGGGGTGGAAATACGGATGTATACAAATATTAACAGTCTACTTTTTATAGTGCCTACTTTAAAAGCGACTATGTAATTAATAAGATATTATCGGTGTGATGACTCAGTGGCGGTTTTCTTTAAAATGCATTTGCGGAAATAAATAATATAATAAGGCTACTTGCAGTGGCGGCTCGTGAATTTTGAGTGAGCTAGAGTGCTAAGATTAAAAATACGACGTTATTGATGTTGAAGCAGAAAAAGATTTTTTTTCAAAATTTCATTTTTTGTATGAAGATTTAGATGGTAGGTGGGCGCTACATGGCACGATCTCTTTTCTTCTAAAATCTTTGCCCCATCAATAACGTCGTATTTTTCAATCTTAGCGCTCTAGCTCACTCAAGTCACGATCCGCCACTGGCTACTTGTATTATTATTTTAACACACTTTAAACAGAACGCTATTCAAATTCCACGCTATAAAATCCGCCCGTTCATATTGATACTGGTCGAGAGCGAATCCGAAATGATCCGATACATGCGTTTTGAATTAAGCGTCCATGGGACTTTCTGTTCTAAGAAATAGTTCATCAGAGTTCAATCTACTGGTAACGCTTCAGTGGCAAATCGCGGAAGCGTGCAAACCTTTTGGTATGTGTTAGCTGCTTGGGTGCAGAGCGATTATGGGATTTATTAACACCAAATTTGTAAGGAACAGTATTCTGCAAAAAAAAAACAATAGATTTGTTTCTGTGATAATTGTGTTATAGGTTGTAATTAAAATAAGTTGAGTTTCTTGCGTAAATAGTCATATTCGTATTTAAAGCAATTCATTTTTATTTTATATATTAATTTACACCCATAGGACTTTTTACACAAACAATTACGTAATCGTATTTTGAAATTATAAAAAAGTATTTTTTTAAACCTACACTACACTATTATATTTATTGGCCACAGACGCTTTAATGAATTTCTAAATTGTCTTGTTGCTGGGTCGCTGATCTCTGGTGCAGTGCGATAATCAAATTACTTTCGATCTAGCGAAAAACATGCATAATTATGGAAAATACCAACATAGAATTTATACGTGAGGGAATTGTTTTCTCCCCCTTTTAATCTTCGAATAAACTCCTATCAGAATGAGTGAAAGGACTTTGTTATTCAAGTTACTGATTTATCTTTAGGCAAATCCTTCAAACATCGAATGGACTGCAAAATTATACTAGACGTAAGCATAAGAAAAAAACCAAAATCTTTGTTAAATTATGAGAATCAACAAACACAAGATAAGCCAACTGACGATCCAGGAGAAGATTGATGGAAGGCCTAGTAGAAGTCGAGAATCAACAGACACAAGTTAACCAACTGACGATCCAGGGGAAGATTGATGGAAGGCCTAGTAGAAGGTGCCGCACAGTGGTGCAGTCTGCTGGGTGAAGATTACTGTGAGGGCATCAGAAAGGTAAGTAAAATTATCACAGATATAACAATCTCACCATTTCTCCGCAGGGGGATGGGGATGGAGTCCCACATAAATTTTAAGTAACTTAAACCGTTTGGAGAAAGTAGTAAGGAGGTTTCTTATATGTGTTCAACGTAATGTAGTTGAAACAACCTGTAAATGATATCTACTGCAAAACATTAATGTTTACTCTAAAACTATCGCTAGTATCTACCCGTACTCGGTGAACGATTTATGGTATTCTTATACTTAAAATACTGAATAACTTCATAGACTAAGTGCTATACATATACCTCTTAGATCACTTGTTAGATCTACTCGACTCCACCATCTTCCACTTTTCTAGTGACAACCAGAGCATAAACTATTCGTATAACTCAACACTAGCGCGTCTTCATCGAACTGGCAATACATATAGCCCATACAGACCCTTTCGACATATTGCGACTCGGTTCTGAATCAAAGCAAAAATAATTATTTTTGTAATGCTAAATAACTTATGTACCTACTCCTATTCTACCCTATTATTGTCAGACATACTCGTATATTACCTATGTCAATAAATAAAATCTGTTTTGACACAATCATTGTTTCTATCGCATTCATACATTCATTATTTGGTTTCAGGTCGAGAAGCAGTTTGGAAACCATTAAGAAAAGTCTAAAAACATATCTATTTAAAAAGGGGCTACAAACTATAACAAGATGTAAAGCAGCCAGGCCTCCAGCAGGAACATTATAAAGGTTTTATCGATAATATCGGTAACTTGTCGTCGTTCCCGAGCAAGACTGCAGGTCACCAACGAACAAACAACAGTTGACGTCAACAAAAATAAGCATATTTAGTCTATGTGGAGTGTTAACGATCTGCAGTCGTACTTGGGAACGATGACAAGTTGCCGACATTATCGATGATCTGTGATCTGTGCTAGGGGAGGCCCGGAGGTGATTTTAGTCACTAAACGGCCCTCAACTCAAAGGTGACCATTTAGTAAAACAAATGAACTCGTGAAAATAGAAGAGATATTAGAAATATACGACCTAGATAGATAGCGTATCAATCTTAAGATAAATGATCTCAGGCATATCGATTAAAAAGCATGCATTATTCAAGTTGTAAATTCGTTTGCCGTCGGTTTTCAGCAATGCGGCCATTACCATTATGAGGCTGGAAACCAGTCAAGGTCGATTGCAGCCGTTGGAAAATTCGACTTTCGTAAAAGCCGCATTTTCACCCACGGTACAACTCCTTTCTTGGCGCCTCTAATTAATTATATTTCTGCAACTAACTAACAAACTAACTGAGTGGGCAAGCCGCTTGCTGAAGGCCGAATTTTAAGCAGACCTGCTTTATTATAATAAAAACTAAATAGATCTTTTAAAAAAATCCCTTCGTCTTCCGGTGTCCTCTCCTTACACCATCATGCAAGGTGAACGTAGCCAATATGGAAGTAGAGGGCATCCGAGATATACATGCAGGTACCGGACCGGGAAGGGCGCGTACTTTGTTTATTGGGAATATTTCAAGAATCGGACTTTTATTTAAATTTATTTGATTATTAATAAGTCTACTATTGGTGTTTTGGCTTTCCTTATTTCTAATGCTTCTAAATTATCTAGTGTAATGCCTATTCCATTTCTAAATTTTCATCAATATCTACAAAGTTTTAACATTCTTTCATATATTTGGATCTTCTCATTCAATTACTATTATAATTTACATTATCAATTACTTTCTTTCAGACAGCCATTTTTCAGAATATATTTAACCTTATTCATTGGGTTACATTTTTTTATAGTATTTGGCATTAAGTTAAATATATTAAATTTAAATATTTGAAATTAAATTGTATTCCAGCGTTCTCTGTCCGTACTTGTTTATACGATTGCTTATGAATCTAGTATTAGATATATTTAGAATTAGAATTTTGTACGGTAGTTTGCTTTGACAGGTAAAATGTTAGCACTCGACAACAATAGGGTATCATGTGTCTGAGACTGTAAGTACTGTAGTACTAGGGATAACTATTTGGATTTGTACAGTTTAGTTTTAGTGGTATTTCCACATATTGTTAATGCATATCTTGCAAGAGACTCTGCCAGTGATACATATATCATTCTCAGAGTTTTAATACTGGTACGAACATTTTTAACGTAATAATATGTTCTGTTTGTACATAATTAGATAAAGAATAGGAAGTAATATTTGTACTGCGCCCTTGAGCTGATTTTTCATAAAAACGGCGCTATAGATATCATCCAATTATTATTATTTTTAATATAAACATTATTATTAATTAATATAAATATTATTAATTAATATAAATATTATTATTAATATAAATAATTTCATATTCTATTCACAGTAAACCATAACTAAACACAAGTAAGCAAATTACGTACCTTTTTAGAAACTTTAACTCAAAGAATAATAATAGTATTGAGTATTAACATTATCATAATATCTGTATTGATAAATTGATTTGCTCACGAATACTCTAATTTCTTTCACTAATAACAGTTTTTTTTTATATCGAACACAATTATAGAACTAAAAATCAACCAAGAGAGCTTTTGTTTTTTTTTTACAGTAACTCCACACAGGAGACCCTGATGGAAATAATTTCCCTCAAGGCCTATATCATCTTTGGGGATGCTGTGTGGAGGGTAAGTTAAGTTTCAATTATGCCAAAACTAAAAAAAATACATATTTAAAATACAAAGCAAAATCGAAAAATAAAAATGTCATACTAATCCAAAAACAGAATACGCACGTGAGATCAGATGTTCCAAATGCAATAGTACCAACATTATAAGTTTTTTGATGAGATGATTTTTATTCACTTTTAGATAACGATTTATAAATTCTACGTATAATAAAAGTTATATATATACAGAATCGGCGTTTTTCTGCATTGCTTTCTACATGAATACATATTTTTAAGGCCATTATATTTTTCACTGAAGTTCCTTATTATTCAATCTGTCATTAAAAATAATTTAGGCCAAAATAATAATGTCCAAAGCCGAAGTGAATCAGAGCGTCTAGCAACACATCTATTATGACTAACACCAACTGCAGAGTACAGTCATACGGCAAGTTTTTAAACAGTTAAGTGTTTTATTAAAATGACAACCTTAACCGGCGATTCCATCAGCATTATGGTGGTAATGTCTCAAAAAAAAAAAAAAACTGGCGCCGAACATTCTATTGATTGGCAATGGACAAAAAACGACATTGAATTTGGACGAAAATCGTCGTAGAAATCTATTCGGAGATTTTGTAATAAGACGACTGCAGTTTTAAAATACAAGCGAATTCTTTGGTATTGTTAAATTACATTTGACTACCTTAGCTCAGTTGCAATATCTTTACTGTAAAATTTTTGTAAATGTAATTACAAAAAAACAAACAAGTATTCCAATTCCCGGAGTGAGTGACACTATTGCATTCCCATATTGGAGTATGTCGAGAGGCTGAACGAAGTGGGGAACGTTGCTAAGTACCTGGCTATTCGGATCTGGTTGCTACCTTCGTGACATTCAACACTACCATTATACTTGCACCAAGGTCAAGTTTCTTTCCCAAAAGATGTGGAATAATAACCTCAACAATACTAAAATGGATATTTTTTCGGATACATTGGCCATATTTAAAAGGAGTATCTTGGCAATTATATAAACTGCTCAATGCGCATACATATGGCATCACTTCTATAATATGTAGATCACCACTTCTCACACCCACAAACACATTCACACATATACATACACACACACACTTGTACACTACACGTGTCACATAAATACATGTATAAATCAGAAATAACAGGGAAACACATCATAGGTACCCACTAAGTAAATTTAATTTCTGCTGTATTTCCCTGTAACAAACGTACTGTTTTATATAATAAAATAAAATAAATATATAATAAAATAAATAAATAATGCCTCTGACCAAAACACAGTTGACATATTTTTCACTATCTAACAATTTTTAAAGTGCATTTTAGCAATAAACGTCTCGATATGAATTTTTACAAAAATATAATTTTAGCGACGCCCCGATAGCATAGATAAGTACGTTGATCGTGTAATATAATGTCTCGGTGGTTCTACGATATCATGTTATGATACATTTGAAAATTACTCGACTCTCGATTATTTTTCCCTATCATACCACAATTAAGCATTATCAAACTGTGTCATCGCCAATTTCTAATTACAGTCTTACACGAAAATTACGAAAAAAAGGCAAGTTAACCGTGCTAGTGCAATGTGTCATATTCACAAACGTTTGTTTATAGAGGAAATCTAGAGTGAAGCATTTTCATAGACACGATAGTATGCTCAAAGCAGGCAGCGGGTTATGCTCTCAATAACGCTTCAATCAGCCGAGACGGATTTCTATGGGAGGTGTGGTTTGATGATTTATGAAGGACAATAAGCTGCATACTATGAATTCAATATAGACCAAAAAACTCTATTTTTTTATATGAATACCGCACAAGAGTCCCAACTGCTCCCAACCGCCTGGATCCAGTGAGACTATGGCATCCCCAATTGGGGAATGTTGTGAGGCTGAAGGTATTGACGAGGGGAAGGAGAAAGGGAATAATAGGGAGGTGGGGAAATACCTGGCTATTGAGATCTGGCCACCAAACACGGCTAATAGTAATTTCAAGCAACGTTTCAATTCTGAATGATGGTCTTTTACCGGGGCGAAACTGAGAGTATCTTCCACTCTGGAACGTGCGAAAATATACTACATTTTTTTTTTTAATAAATTAATTAAATAAAATTTACTTGCGCAAGCCGGGATTTGAATCCGCGCCCTTCGGATTCGTAGTCGAGAGCCTTACCCCTCATGGAGTTAGTAAGCTGCAAAGTGATGTTTAGGTTCATTTTTGAGTGCTGGCCCTTATTGTTTACTTGTACATATGATTTTCTTACGAGATGACCACTTCACTTCCCTAAGGCATAGTGTACATTGCACATTTCTATGAAATCTTTGAGAAATTAAAATGACATTCTTCAGGTAATCAGAAATTGGAACAAGCACAATGTCAATATATACTTAATTAATCAAGAGTTTTATTTAAATAATTATATTTAACGATGTAAATAAAGACGGCCTTGTAACACATAACAGTTCTGAGGAAGTAACGGATACTGGTAACCTCATTGGCTGTGTTGACCTCCTCTCAGCAGAGTAGGCACTCCGTAGTCCGTAGGCCTAGCACAAGAGATGAATTTAAACCTTGTAAAGCTACAAGTAGTCAGTGGAGTGTAACCACTGAATGGAAAATTCTTACAAGTGTGATCTATACCGATTTGAAAGTCTGAAAATTATGTCGTCAATTTACATAAGACCTTTCAACTCCTAGGCCCCAGATAGGCCAATGAAATTGATTATCTGTACGAGAAAGAATTTGGACATCCGACTCGCGAAAACAAATTTATCGGGAACAAAAAACAATATTTATTTTTGGGGTTTTTAAATGTTCAATGAATTCCCATTAAATGCATTGAGATATCTGTATAAATAGTCTCGTTCCTTGCAAAACCAGTGTAACATATTGTTCTCGCGCGTGAAGTAGGAAGGGAGGTGAGGCGGCTATTGATGTCGTCCGAATCTTTCAAACCGCGAACGAACTCAATAAACGGAGCATTTGAGTTACCGGTGTGCTTACTTCATTTGCTCCTTGAGTTTTTCACATTAAAAATGCCAATTTACGCGATTACCGATTATGGTAAAACCGATGAAAGGTTACGCCACTGTTTTCCAACACGATATATCTATGGAGGCATTTTGCAATTATAATTATTAACTTTATAAACAATAATTATTAGCCTGAAACACTCATCCAAATTGAAAAAACCTTCCGAGAAAAGATAAATGTTGCCGACAGGACTCGAACCTGCATCCTTCTAATATCCAGTCAGCATCTGACCGGATATTAGAAGGGTGCAAGTTCGAGTCCTGCCGGCGACATTTATCTTTGCTCGGAAGGTTTTTTCAATTTGGATGAGTGTTTCAGGCTAATAATTATTGTTTATAAAAAAATAAAAAAATAATTGTTACCCTCTGCGCTATGCACAAAAATCTTGTCTTAAAAACTTTAGTTTATCAATTAATAATAATTATTATCATCCATACCCGACGAGCGCTTGTCATCGACTGAAGCCCGTGTTATCTCTTTGATGCCAATGGGCCTCATGTTGTTGCCCATTTTTCAAATGCTGATGTTTACCCCATTCGTATATCTCAATGATATGGTTTATTTCTTCAGTGACTTTTGTAATTTAATAAAATGTGTTCCCTGGAGAAATAAACACCGGACCATAACCTCTGGAATTTCTAGGTCAACACAATCAATGTTCAGCTAGCACCGTAATTTCCACCACGAGTTGTGAAGGTTTGAATTAAATAAAATCTATCGATTGTTCAATACAATAAATAATCTAATATCCGGAGAATTCGGGTACAAGGGTACTCGCATAAATAAAACTCCAGAATACCTCAAAACTTGAACTGTACATTTTGTTGCCAAGTTCGAGACCCAGGCCACGGCCATTGCCCAAACGATTCGGACAGTGGCTAACGCTGTGCAAATAATAATAACATAGAGATACCCTAACACGGATGGGGAAGAAACCAAAATAAGAGGGGTGGGAGGCGAGCTAGGCGTGTTGTGTTACCAATTTAAATAAATGTTTTAGAACATGCTTACCGCAGTCAAATACACGCGAAACAAAAGTGGAAGGCACTGAACTAAGGTGCCAAAATGGGCGCCACGTAACCTTAGCATCCAGCCGTCGAAATCGCACTTAGGGCAGGTCTATTAATTCTGATGCTGAGAATCGAACCACGATCAACTGCTTGGGAGGCAAATATGGTGACTATTACACCACCAGCTATTGTAAAACGGTGGCATAAATTCATTATATATGTACCCACCGAAAATAATAGCATGTATTTCAGAATTAGAGTGTTACGTACTGTTGTTGGTTAATTACTATGAGACGGTATCCAAACACTTACCGTAACTATAGTAGGTGATTGAAAAAGGTACAAAATCACGCGCTTGAAAGAAATAAGTAGGTGATAATAATAATAATAATAATTGGATGATTTGTATAGCGCCGTTTTTGTGAAAAATCACCTCAAGGGCGCGGTGGCTAATGCTAAGGGCGCGGTGGATAATGCTAACCGAGCAGTGGAAAACAATTTTTAACATTGGGTGTAGGTTAGAGCAACTTGTTTGGTGTAAGGAAATGACGAGTGCAGGCCAGGTGTGATCAACCCATGAAACAAATCAATGTGAATTCCTAATTACCCCACCAGTGGGACAATGGCATCCAATGAGGATATCCAGTCCATTTCTTAATTTTTTTTATTAATAATGACGTTTAAACTTAAATACCAGTATACGTCTTTTTTTCTTTCTAAAGTTAGTTTTCATAAATAAAATAATTTTGAAAGTTTCAATTTTTTAAAGGCCGCCAAAACGCTCCAAATCTATGACCGGTCGGTTTTGATCAGTTTGAGATTAGAATGTTAAATTTCAAGACAAGGATGAGCTTTACCGTACATAATTGTATATTCTATTCATGGTAAACCATAACTAAACATAAGTAATAAAATTATGTACGTTTTAATAAACTTTACCTCAAAGAATAATAACAGTATTGAGCATTAACATTATCATAATATCCGTATTGATAATTGGTTTGCTCATGAATACTCTAATTTCTTACATGAATAATAGTTGTTTATATTGAACAACAATTAGAGAGTTTAAGTCATCCAAATTAAGTTAAAATTTAGCTAAAACTAAAAAATACATATTTAAAATACAAAACAAAATCGAAAATTTAAACAGAATGCTCATGTGACGTCAGATGTTCCAAAGCAATTGTACCAACATAACACGGTGTTTTGATGAGCTGATTTTTTATTCACGTTTAAATGATGATTTAGAAATTCTACGTATAATTATATTTAACCCTTACCACTCTTTTCTCGGGTGCCAGCCGATATCATTATTTGTTCGCTAGAACTCAGTTGTCGGCTGGCGGCCGACAAGATAAGACGCGCCCGCGCGGTGTATTTTCGCGCGCAAAACTTCACACGTGGCGTTGTTTCTTGTGATTATTCGATAAAAAATATTTAAATACAGGTTTTAATAAGATTTTGACTGTTTTCCGTTTTTGTTTTACTATAAAATAACCCTTTTGTAACTGCCTATCAATAAATTAATATTTTGATATTATTTAAATTAGAGTTGGCTGACAACAAATATTTAAAAAAAATAATGGAGTGGTAAGGGTTAATGAAAGTTATATATTCAGAATCGGAGTTTGTTGATCTACATGAATACAGTGTATATTTTTTAAATGTCATTATATTTTCACATGCGTTCCTTATCGGGGTATAATGTGAGATCATAGACAAAGAAATATTTAGAACGGACAGTATTACTTATTTTAAAATACCAGAATATCGCGCAAAAGCGAAATTTTCAGGTCTCTAGGAATAGGTAAGATTTCTTTCGTGGAAATTAATCGTTATTTTTTTTAAATGGATGTACTCACAGGCAAATGTTTTAGAGGTCGCGGCGCTAACACGGCTTATAAATATATGAAACACCTTGCTTATCAAGTACGCCGGAATTTCAAATCGATACGAGTGACCAATTTTAATTGGGCCAATTCGTCGTTATTAACACGTGCGTCGATGGAAATACTGTGCATAATATATCGATGGCTTAGAGTTAAAATGTTGTAACTACAAAACAAACGTTGAAGTTATGATAAAATAAAAACTAGTTTGGCGTTAGATAACAACATGATGTTATTTAATAAAAATAATGCCTCAAGTATCAAGAACACTTCATTAAACTTCACAATTTCTTGTAAAAAAAAGGTGATTTTTAGCACTTTCCCAACAATTGCCATTTTGTAGATAGAACATTTTAACTCTAAGCAATCGATATTATATTGGGGTGGCAATTTTCTTTTTTCTGGGAGTTGCCAGTTGATTAAAAAAATATTGTGGCGATCGACTGATGTCGCTTATATCATGAGATAACAACAATAAAACTCAATTACAAATCGAACATGTACATTGAAAATAGAATACATTAGGAAAAAAACGATACAAAAAGATCATTCCAATAATATAATTATGTGTTTTACTAATACAAGAGAGAAGAGAGGGGAACTAACGGAATTTAAAATATAGACCGATTAGTAAATCGCGGTCCACGCACTGGCCATCCCTGATTCTCAAGTAAATACCAATACCAATGGTTAGACGAATACATATAAAAACAGAGATATTAAATAATTATGTAGCCGATGTGGTATACGACACACGTAGGTTTAGTCGATTTTCAAAGCAACAAGGTTCTATCTGTTTAAAAAAAATATATATATAGATATATATATACTTGGCTATTTGCTTGGCTAATTTGCATAGAATGTTCGTAAACATGAATAAAATTCAATTATAATACGTTCTTCGTATTAACTTTTACATATATGTTAATTTTGATTATTTTATTCGGGATTCTAAAATCTTAGTTTCATAAAAAATGACAGATGGAACCTTGTTGCAAGGAAACGCTCTGTGGAACGCGGTGCAAATTGAACATACAAGGTCTACATATATAGATTTTAAGAAAACTCACTAAAATCGCAGTTTTCCAAGCATAAAATAGTTCTAAGCACCTGTGATAAACACATCTAAAACTTTCGCTGGTGCCGCAGTCTTTGTATTACAGAACCGATAAAACGTAAGTAGTGAACGAATCTTTGTTTATTATTATTACCGCTAATTCCGCTGCGCCTGTCTCCACTTTCGTTTTTGGTTTCAGAATTTCACTCGACGAAATAAGCTAGAAAGTAGGCATTTAGCCTTATTCATAAATACAGGATACAGGTGTATTTACAACGGGGATTTGCACTAGTATTTATTTACATATAAGCCAGGATCATTTATAATACAAGTGTTGATCTAGGTCAATAAAATAATAATACATATATAAAATGACATTTCTCGGGAGAACGGTTTGAAACTAGAAACATAACGACCCACCGTTACAGAAAAACGGGGGGTTACAAGTTACAACGAAAATGTCAGCAACATGAACCGAAACGTTAATGTATAGCTTGGCAATAAAATGGAAATATTTAATAAAGTGTAACTAGATTTTTTCATTACTATGGCAATACCAAGCTGCTAGCAATGTCTTCGAAATTTTGTTCCTCACATTCGAATTTGACAGTTCGCATTATAGAAACAATGATAAACATTTTTTAAGTTTTTATTTATATTTTTTATCTGTGAATTTGATTTGGCTTTCTTTAAATTTTATTTATTCAACATCTAATTAATACATGGTTATTTCGACACATAACATAGCCTTTTTGTGTAATTGTCTTCCTAGCAAAGCGTTAAATAATAATAAAAAAAGTTTTAACAAAAAAATAGTTTAGAATGTGATGTAGAATCATCTCTTTCGGAAAGTACCACTAACTTCTGAACACCGCTTGGTTGAATACTTATGTACTTGGATCATTGTTTTATTAAACTTACTTTAATATTCCTATGAGCCATCTTTGTGTTGTCATTTAAAACCCTTTAAAACGCTGAAGTGCCCTCAATTTTTGTCTAATTTTAAACATCAGAGAGTACTTTATTTTCTAGTCTTCCACGCGTTCCATCAGAATTCAAATAGTACTTATTTATTACAATTCGGTATTGCCAAGATGTAGAATTTGAAACATAAGGCAATCAGTCAGCAAGATAGGTAGGTTAGGTACTGGGCTGGAAGATGGCGGGTACCTACCTGGTTAACTTGCTGGCTGGCTGCCGACGTTAGAAAGTGACACGGTGACCCCGTTTGGGTGACCTAACGCCAAACAGAGCGGTCCACTTGGCTAACGCGCATTTTACCATATTTTTCTCGTGGTTGTATAGTACATACCCAATGTTATTTTACGCGACACTGCGAAGGACGTTATATAATATGATTGGGGTATGTTGTGACGTTAAAGGAAACGAGGGTCGGAGAAAGGACCTGGTTTATAAACATTGCTAAAGTCATATCTTGGAACTTGATACACGCAACCAAACAATCGTAGCTATTTTACAGAGATTAAACGACGATTTAATATATATATATTTTTTACATATATACTGATGTCGCGGGTTCTGGAAAAGTTTTGATGTGAAGGATAAACTGTTTCAGAATAAATAAATTAAAATGCACAAAAGATTCAAAATTCAAAAAGAGAATATAAAAACATAGAATTTCGATACCGAGGGTTAGATCTGAAATTGATTATTGCTCGGATGTCTGTATTTCCCTAGATTGGCCTTTATCCCCTCCCTCGAGGACTTGAACAGCGCAAGGGGCTAAAGAAAAAGCCTTACGTGAATGCGGCTTAGCAGTTTATCATTCATAGAAAGTGAAGATTATAGACTTTCGAGGAAACGTACAATCAAAACAAAAGGATATAAAATTATAAAAAACTATCTGTTTATAAGATAGTGGAGATATCCATTTTTATTCTGACAAAATAAAAGTGAATATTTTAGAGAAGTTTCTAAATGCTGTTCACATTGGGCGTCAAAAGATTCCATGAATTTTTCAGATTAATAGCTTTTTTGCTACTTGCTGCACGAGGACAGTTCTCATCAGAGTTTGAGATTTCCAGTTTACACGACATGCTAGGATACGATACGATTGTTCCACCTCAGGCAGGAGCACTCCTGTCCCGGTACGACGGGTACACCAGGGAGCACTGTATTATTTTTAAGACTTGAAACACCAGCTCCGGGGATGGGAAGGAGATTGGAGTTTTTTAATCAGAGGAAATACACAGCAACCTATATAACATAATGATGGATATGTATCGAGTGATAGATAAAGGTATAATCATATCTACCGGCACCGTGCAGTTCAGACATCCAGTGACAGGCACAGCACAGAAGGGAATATTACACTGTTCGGCTGTGCCTGCCACTTTAGGTGTCTGCGCTGCTGGTAGATGTAAATCAAACTGGCTTTTCTTACATCTTCACAGATTTATGGAATTTTCAAGTAGTCACAATAAATTAAATTCATAAAAATATATGAATAATGAGCGGTAACCTGAAAAAATTGGAGTTATTTTATGGGAAAAGTGGTGCTATTTGTCAGTGAAATTTCCGATATTTTTGGGATAAACGTGTTATTTTTGGAGAAATTCGCATTTTTTTTTGTTTTAGTAAAAAAAATGGTATTTTGCAATAAAAGTGGTGAGGTATTCCCTTGGTATTTTGTAACCAAAGTGGTGCATATTTTTTAGGTTTCTTTTTTTTTTTTTTTAATTTTATGTTGTCTTTAACCGTTAGAATGCTACGCGGCGCAAAAGCGCTGTGATCGTCTGTATCGAAAATTGCGACGCAGCGCAAAAACGCTGCGAGTTTCAGGGTGTTTTTGGTGCTCCGTGTGAGTGGACGTACTCTAACCTCGCGCGTAATTTGTAATGAGAGTACATTCTTATACATTTAAAAAAACAAAACATGTCACATGCTATTATTACGGACGTTGATTCGATTCCTAGTGATTCTACGGGGGGTGAAACAACAGATAAAAATATTGATGATAGCAGTATTATAACGCATCGAAGAAAAAGATTGAGGATTGAAAGAGTCTTCTATCTCCTCTTCATCTTCAGAAACAGAAGAAACACCAACTATTGCCAAAATTGCATTCAATTGGAAATTACCCGAACAAAGGATATCATAGGTTTACAGATAATTTTACACAAGCTTACGCTTGGCCAAAGCCCTTTTAGAACAAAATACATATCTAACTGGAACAATAAGAGATTCCCCCAGAAGCTAAGAAAGCAATCGTAGGATAAGCCAAATACCAAATACCTAGAGCACATGAAAATATTTTGATGTTTTCATTCAGAGACAAAAAGTCTAAACCAAACAAACCCACTCATATTGATTTCATCCAATGCAGATACTAATAGTGCGACGATCAACATAAATAAAGGGAATTCTGAATACGGAAAGGTGAAACCAACGAGCATGATTGATGACTACAACAAATACATGGGAGGTGTGGACGAATCTCATAAAATGTTGTACGTGTATTTGGACGAAAAACCTAAAATATTGGAAAAAAGTAGTATTCAACATATTTGGAATAGTGGTGCTCAACTCTTATACTTTGTATGTTTCCAGCACTACCGAAAAAAGAACGACCCGGCTCCAATTCACATCGAAAAGGAGTGGATGAATCATAAAAATAGCGTCAACAAAACCATTTTCATCAAACAAAAAAATTGCGCTGGAAAAATTACCGGGACGTAACTTACGCCAGTGCGCGGTGTGTAGCAACAAATGAGGGAGTGGGATAAAGCGATCCCGCCTTATTTGCGTTCGCTGTAGGAAAGGCCTACACGCTATTTGTGCGGCAAAACCTAATTGTTGAGCTTTTTCATATTTTTTTTTATTTTCAAAAAGAAATAAAATACAATAATATTGATATTTTATGTTTATTTTTTCATATTCATATCAATAAACATTTTCATATTCATATCAATAATTTTTTTTCTTTATAATGCAAAAAGAATT
>JAHDVE020002202.1:0-130426 GCA_022606495.2 Halesus radiatus | reverse complement strand
CCTACCAACTTTAGGAAATAACAACCGGATGGTCGAGCCTTTCGATGCCGTGGCTTTTTTTTAGTATTGGGCCGCCCACTTGTGTCGAAGCCACTTAAGGATGTTCCCTTTCTTCCCGCCCCCTCTCTGATATTCTGTCCTATTCTACTCTAACATACTATCTCTTCCCCCCCCTTTTACTTTCTTCATAATAATATATCGCTGTATTCTAAATTAATTTATATGTTTAGGGTCCTGAAGAAGGTTGAGTTCAACCGAAACCGATCGACAATATATAAAAATAATAAAAGTGGCTTAAAATAGATTTATTTTTTTTTAACTATAATTAAATTTGTACTAAAACATATTGAAATATTATATACGTATTAACATCTGCTGAAGTTCCTGATTCCACCGTGGCCAATCTCTTGGTGGAACCGCTGTATCAGATGATTTGATAGAAACAAACTTATAACATCAGGTGGATAGGTAGGACGAGTTGTAAACAAGTCTCAAATTAAGTTGCTTCCCACATCCAACATTGAATTGCTAGACACTAAAATCTTTCTGTAATTGTTTCTTTCATTTAATCAAATTTAGAGCTTGGTGGCAGCAGGTAATTCTCTAATCGATAACTGTACTGTAATTTGATCAAAGCAGTTTAGTGACCCGGAGACGGTCAATGTCAATCGTCAATGTGCTTACGTCATTGACAATGTGTATTGAAATGCGTTTGACAGAACTTCAATCGACGTGTTAATATTTCGTCCCAGATGTTTTTTGGACGTCTGCAGAAGCGGTACCTACCGTGATAATCTTTTGAGTTTTTCTTTCCATAACTCTGGACAAAATCTAAATCTGGACAAATCTCAAAGACTAAAACAAAATCTCATTCTGCGATGAAACTGAGTTCCAAAGGACTCGATAGATCTAAACTATTGTCAATGGCACAGCAAAATGATTAATCCACTGCGTCAATGGCGCTTGTCATGCGATCAATTAAAATACCCATCACTCCTCCCGTCAATGGTAAGTCCCAATAATTATTGTTTATCGCTTCATTTGCATCTGTAAATGATCAATTAGCAATTGCCAATCGCATCAATGACGTAAATTACCATAACAATTGATATTGATCGTCTCGGGGGCGCTTTATATATACATGTTCCACTAGTCACACTAGCAAGTGTAAGATTTGAAAACTTGTGAATTTCAGAATGCTTTATTTTGAAGGCCAAATTTAGAAATAATTTTGGGTTATATTATAATAGGGTGTAAAATGTACCTCTGCTGTTTCAGTGCCATCTTTTCCAAATACGACCCATGCATGATCTTCTGAAAGTGCAAGATGGACATCGCTAAAGCCGAGAACTTGACAGCCGGCTACCACAGCAAAGGCTACTCCAAAACAATCCAACTTCTTCCCATTCAAATAGCTGTATATGCTCTGCAAGTGTGCACGGTCTTTGTAGTAGCTTCTAGTTAACGAATTCCATATAATATCCGAAACTCTTTTGATAATTTCCCTCGTCGCAAATCCTCCAGAACCTGATGCCTTGGTATCGAAAGAATTCTTAATTACAGATGCGAATTTTGTATACAACTCCTCGACTTCATCGTAAATGAGTTCAGGAAAGCCTGCTTTGACGAGTTTGTTGAAATGAACCGAAGAATCTTTATCGTTTTGATTTGAACGCCCGCCGGTTCCGCCGGTAAGATTATTCTCGATTGCCCCCACTGCGATAGATAAAAGCGCCAAATTGGGTTCTCTGCCTGAAACCAAGTTCTTTTTAAATAATTCGATAACACTCGATATACTTGTGATGGGAAAACATTCTTTGTCAACTAAGCAACTATTACTCATGACTGTTTCATTTATTATGCGCCTGTAAACAAAAATGTATTTTATCTTGTTTCTGTCATCTGTCACGCAGTTACCGGATGCCGGTACTACCGGGAAATCATAGATAATAAATGTAGAAACGTCAATAAAATATAGAAGCCTTAAAGCTTTGAGGATTTCGGGGCAAATAATGAGTGTTTTTTTTTTAGATATTTCTCCCAGCTGAACACGAACTCATAAGTCATGTTATCTCATTTTGTACTATAGTGAGGTATATGATTTAAACTGTGCTAGAAAGAGAAAAACACAGTTTTTATAGCCATTTAAAAGTCTACCATGCATATTTAAGAAAAAATATCATTTATTCTCAAAAAGACTAGGAAAGGTTATGGACGGCGAATATATGATAGTAATATGTATGAGCGGGGCATATCCCACGATATTGCTCGCTATACAATTCCATACAGTCGTCACACACTAGTACTATAACTTATTGTACGTATGGGCATGGGCAAGATTATATCCCGAGAACCGCTAGCCGAGCGATATTTAATAATATATCTGCCCCCTCTCCTGCCAAACTGTGCCCCCCTTGAGCCGCACAGTACCCCTCTCCGCCCCCGATTAATATCTTGGTTATCTTCGAGGAATAACTAGCTGGGAGTGGTATATCGAGAGTGTTATGTCTATGAGGCTTGTCAAAAAAATAAAATAGATCAAGCAAACTGACATTTCCGAGTATACCAGCGTTCCTTGTTATGAGGCCTGACAATATTTCTTTATTATTAGTATTTAGTATACGGTTGTGTGATACTGGCAAGAAAAATGATCGAATTCTGCAATCTCGATTTCGGTCTTCACTTTATGGAAATACGCGACTGTCTGATTTTATACTATAGCTGTCAGACGCGTCCGTTTGTAATTTTTAGTTTGGTAGTCAAGCAGTAGGTACGCAAACACTATGTATTAACGCTCTCAACAATTGTATCAAATACCCTAGAATGTAGCTGCATCACACATACTTAACACGTGTTGTTTATTATGACTTTACAAGTGTAGTGAATTATAATTTTAAGAATTTAAATCATTTTTATCTGACATTTCGGGTTTTCGGCATAGGTCCTTCACAAACATCGCAATTTCGTTTGGTTTCATTGAGTAGCATTATTATGTAAAAATAACTATCTAATAGGGGTTTAAAGTCAATACTTAAGATA
Organism: Halesus radiatus; assembly: GCA_022606495.2. Classification (NCBI taxonomy): domain Eukaryota; kingdom Metazoa; phylum Arthropoda; class Insecta; order Trichoptera; family Limnephilidae; genus Halesus; species Halesus radiatus. The sequence continues at coordinate 127,387 of JAHDVE020002202.1, read as the reverse complement.
ATATTAAGTTTTTTCCTTTTGTTAAAACTACGCAAATACCGATATTTTTAAAGAATGTCATTCGCTGAATGATGGCTGTCATCCGAAAACTTGAGGTGCAGTTAGCAAAAAGTCTAATAATTTATTTTTAAGGATAATGCCTGTTACACAGTTAATATAATATGTGGGCGTGGCATATCTCTCGATATCGCTCACCATACAATCCCATACAGTCGTCACACACGGGTACTATCATATATCTGTGACAATTGTATGGCGAGCATACCTCCCCCCCCCCCTCATATACTATATGGTATATTATGATATTTTCTTACGCTCTATGTAACCAGCTTAATTCCATATCCTTATGAAGACCCCTAATCGGGCACCAGATCCAGTTCTAATAGGCGGGAAGTGTACATTATCAAAGTAAGTTCAGTTCAGTTCTGCCACCGCGCGGAACAGTTAACATTTTTTTGCTCCGTGCCGTTTCGCTTGTAACTTCGCCGTTTCGTCTCGAATCAAAATAGTTTTCTCACCAGTGCTCTAACAGAGCGCGGTTTGATAATTTTGAATAATTTTTGTGTTTAATTTCAATAGCATAATTTTTTTTTTTTTTTATATATCTCAGTTTTTTTTTTTACCATCCCCCCTTGGGGGAGGTCCACCAGTGCCTATCTTTTGATAAAGTGTGTATTATAATAACCTCTACAAACTTCCAATTAAATTAAGTGTAATCATAAGTGTATGTGACTATAAAGTTAAAAAACCTAAAAATCCCTGCAGAACCCCGCTAATAGTTAAAATCGAAAAGGCGTTTCAGCCCGAGCTGATTAATAATACTTATCAAAACATTTTACATAATAAATTTGTGTCATTGGATATAAAATTTTACGGGCTATCGCCCTACTTTTCTACTTTTCCAGTCGCTCGCCGGAAAGTATGAGTTTTGGTGTTGTTTTGGTTTTTTTTCTATAGGAATTGTACCAAAGTGAACTCGCCGAATACGGGGGGTGTTAGTGAAATAAGCCGTCGTAGCCTACGACCGGCGTCGGTCTTGGTTCCTGACGTTAGTGGAACAGTCCTTGTAGTGAACGATAGATTTATTTATTTGTTATTATTATTATTATTATATACATATATATATTTTTTTACATTTAGTTTAATGAAACATTGTTATTAATTGAATTAAAAAAAAAAACAAAGTGCGAATACTAACTAAAATCGATAGGACGATATTTCACACTCGTGTCGGTCTACAAATAACTGTTTTTTTTTTTTTTGAAATATATAAATAACTGTTTTTGCCAAAAAAATGATCTGAAGACACGATAGAGTTCTTGATAGAGAAATTGACACTTTTAACCCACTTTTTTTTCCCGACTTTGAGTATCAGTCTCGGGTTTTCCCTCGCCTATTGTAAGTTTCCCCATTTCTCCCTTTTTGTCCCAAGTTATACAAATTTGTAAGAAATTATCTCGGAACGTTTGTTTTTTTTGTGTTTCGTGACCAAACATCGATAGTGACGGTCCTCCCAACTCAAGATGGATTCGGAGAATGAGGATACGAATTACTTAACTCAGGACGAAATACTAGACAGACTTTTGGCCAAGGAGGACTCAAACGCTCTAATCAAGCGACTCCTAGCGGAGCGGGCTCACAGTGAATCTACGTCTAGATCTTTTGCCTGCATCGAGAGGATGAAGAGACAGAGAGATCTGCCAGGCCCTTCAAGACAAGCCATGTCGCCAATTGAGACAACGAGCATTTGCACAGCAATACTCGCTGCTGAGACGACCAACTCAGCGCCACCGACGTTAGGAGACACTACCTCGGATCTGAACGGGCAGTCAGGAGCTGCAGCGCTGGAATCCGCCTTCACGAGCGGCACTTCTAAAGTTATTTCACCCAACCAGGAGAACAAGAAGAGGTCGCGCACGGAGGATATCTCGGAGATAGAGGATGACCGCCTCAGTGTATTCTGGGCTAAGATGTCGAATATTACTGAAATAATTCATTCAAGTAAGAATAAAATAAAACAAGGTCGACAGGAGCACTATTCAGGTAAGCCTCGACCTAATGTCTCACGAACTAATGAAACTTGCTCTTGACATGGCAGTAGCCAAAACCAAGGCAGCTACCTTGCAAGAAGTCATGTTGGCTCAGAGGGGTTTCTCTGATAAATTGGATGTACTCATCAAACGAGTACCCATAACTGTGGCTGCACAAGCTCCACTGCCGCAGCGTAAGTCTTATGCCAGTGCTGCTTCAGGTCCCCCTCCCTCCGGTACCCTTGTAGTGGCTGGATTTGAGAGGGCTCTACCTCCGCTCCAGCCGACTGTGTTGTTTTACCCAACCGTGCCGGAAGGAAAGACTTCAGATGAGACCCAAAAGGAGCTCATGAAGGTCTTGAACCCATCAAAGGATGGGTTTCAAGCTGTCCGCACGCGGAAATTAAAAGGAGGAGGATTGATGGTTCAAACTTCTAGCACGGCTGGTTTAGACAACATCAAGAAGGCGTCGGCTAAAATCGAAGCCAGCGGCCTGAAGATGATTCACCCTCAGGGCAACCTCCCAAAAATTGTCATATATGACGTACCAAAGGGCGAACCGGCAGCAGACCAAGGGCTGTTCACGGAAATTTATGCCAACAATATAAGAGGTAAGTCAACGCTCTCCCTAGAGGACCACCTCCGGACGATGCGCCGTGTGTCTCTATTCGGGAAGAGGGATTCCTCTTCCATGAACATGATAGTCACCTGCCATCCCGAGAGTCGAAAGGTGTTGATTGACAGCGGCCTCTGCTTTCTTGGATGGAATGCCTGCCGCGTGCGCGACTATTTAGGGGCCACCAGGTGTTTTAAGTGTCATTTGTATGGCCACGTCAGCAAGTTCTGCACCATAACAATTAATACGTGCCGCCACTGCGCCGCAACCGGCCATGACATTGAGGATTGCCCCAAGAAAGCTGACGCCGCTGTCTGCGCCACCTGCAAGCGCTTTAACAAACCTTCCAACCACCCAACAGGTGACCGTGCCCGGCCCACCACGCTGCTGTAGAGGCCCAAGTCCGTAAAACTGATTATGGTAGGCGCTAACTCCCTTACAATTGGACAAGTAAATCTGCAGCGCTCTCGAGGGGCAACCCTTGAGACTCAACGATTAATGGCCGATTTGGACCTCAGCATGATTCTGATTCAGGAGCAGTATCTCCGGCAAGGCAAGACAGCTGGTATAGATTCTCCAGGGGAGGTACTCGAAGTAGGGAAATCCCCGGGTGCGGGTGTTCTGATCAACACTTCAGTGTTCAGCCCCCTCCTTCTCGAGGGGCTCTCGAATGAGTACCAAACCTGCGTATCGATAATCTTCGACGATATCGAGATTGTTTTCGTATCCGTCTACTTTAAATATGGAAATCCCGTCGGACCACACATCCTTAGCCTGACGCGCGCTCTTAACGTTCTGAAGGGGCGTAACATAATTATAGGGGGGGATTTCAACGCGCGCTCCTCTCTGTGGTACGATAATAACGAAAATAGGATGAAAAGATCAGACGCCGTCGAGGATCTCATCTCTGCGCAAGGTCTTTTCATCATCAATGAACCGGGATACCCTTCAACGTTTTCTGGCACCGGAGGGGAGAGCAACATTGACTTAACTCTTTGCTCTGGGTCAATTGTGGCTAAGATGTCTAACTGGATGGTCCACGAACGCGCTCTTGTAAGTGACCATAGGCTCATCACTTTCTCCCTAGGAGTTAAAATTGATGAAATACCTCACACAAACTGGCACTTCAAAACACAACAAGCGGATTGGGATAAATTTGGTAGGACACTGCGCGATAATTTAAGGGGCTTTTATGCATTGGCTGCTAGTGATCCTGATAAATTGTGGGAATTTTTCAACGCGGCGGTGGTATCAGCTGCAGATTCCTCCTTGGGAAGATCAAACCCAAAGAGGAAAATAAGGACGCCGTGGTGGTCAAATGAGCTGACTTTGTTGAAGGGCGCGTATAAGAGGGCCTATAGGAGCCTTGGAGTTGCCAGACGGGTTACGTGTACCCCTGACAAGGAGGCGTTCTTAATGGCTAAACTGAGAAGCTCCCGTAGTGCCTATCGAATAGGTGTCTGCTTAGCAAAACGAGCTTCCTGGAGAGAATGGGTAAAGGGGGTGGGAAATTCAAATCCTTGGGAAGTTTACAGCGCACTCCAAAAAACGGGCAAAGGATCTGAGCGTTACTTATCCAGCATAACACTGGGAAATAACGATGGGGATGCCGAGAGTTGTGACATTGCCACGACCCTTGAAACACTTCTGGGGAAGCTAGTCCCTCTAGAGACAGTAACAGGGGAAAATGACCACCACAAACAAGTGAGAATTCTCTCAAGGCTTCCTCCTAGGCACCTCCCCCAGACGGTCGAAAGCTTACCACCATTCAGTAAAGCGGAGTTAAATATTATAATTAAGGGTCTCGGTCCGAAGAAAGCCCCGGGTATTGACAAGTTGAATGGTATAATCGTGAAGCATGTTTGGATCTTTGCAAAGGAGGAGCTTTTCCAACTCTTGGACACATGTCTGAGACGCGGAAAGTTTCCCACAGTATGGAAGAGGGGTGTGCTCAGGATAATCCCTAAGGGAAACAATAAGCCGAGAACGGACCCGAAGGCGTACCGCCCCATCACCTTGCTGCCCATCCTCGGTAAAATTCTCGAGAAAATCATACGTAAGAGGTTAGACCATTACCTGTCGCCCGGTAGCATCCACCAATTCGGCTTCGTCCCTGGGAAATCCACCGAGCACGCCATTTTGTTTGCGCTCGACTGGGTGAAGTTTTGCAATAAGAAGTATGTGATAGGTCTATTTCTAGATATTGCCGGGGCTTTTGACAACGCATCATGGCCAATGATACTTATCAAACTAAAGAATAGAAACTGTCCACCGGATCTCTTTGAGATCTGTTCGGACTATTTTAGGGACCGATCCATCGTGGTTGCTCACGGGAGCACCACTATTATCAGAGAAGTGGATATGGGCTGTCCCCAAGGCTCAGTTTTGGGTCCGGAATTTTGGAAAATTCTTTTTGACGACGGCCTCAGGTTACCCTTGCCTGAGGGGTGTGTATCAGTGGCATATGCGGATGATGAGCATCTTCTTGTGGCGGGCAACAGCAGGAAAGAGGTCGAAAGTAAGGCCGAGGAATGCTTAGAGATGGTTCTGGAATGGGGTAAAAGAAATAAATTAACCTTCGCTCCCCACAAGACAGTGGGTCTCCTTATGAAGGGTTCCCTCAGTCGAAGACGTAACCCTTCTATTAAAATGGGAAACTCCACAATATCCTTTGCGGACAACACCAGACACTTGGGAGTCATTTTAGATAGATCGTCTTCTTTCCTGGCCCACGTCAAAAGCGCGTCCAGTAGAGCCCAGGCCCTCTTTCATAAGTTGAGAAGACTGTCAACGGCCGAGTGGGGTCTCCGCTCGCCTGCGCTCCGGCTAATCGACCGGGCAGTGTACGTGACCCAAATCTCATACGCTGCTTCGGTGTGGGAGCACCGCCTTGACAATGTTCTCATACTCTTGGCTCTGAAAAGGGGCCAGCGCACTCCTTTACTGGCGCTCTCGGGATCTTACAGGACTGTAGCATCAGATGCATTACCGGTTCTGGCCGGAATCCTGCCCATTGATTTAGAAATTAGGGAAGTATCGGCTAAGAAGGCTTTAACAAGAGGTAGAGAGGCTGTCCATCTGGGTGTCCACGTGACCGTGGGTGGTGAGGTCTCCCTGCCAAAGCTTCTTAAGGAGATGTGTGATAGAACTCTGGATGATTGGCAGTCACGTTGGGATAGGGCGACGACGGGAAGATGGACTTATTCTTTCTTCCCCTCAGTTAGAAGCAGAATGGAAGGGGCATTTTTACACCTGGACCACTATACCACCCAACTACTATCGGGGCACGGTGAATTTAGGGGTAGACTCCATAGTTTATCTCTATCCCCTCACCCAAACTGTGCTTGTGGAAATACAAACCAGACCGCCGAGCACATTCTGTGGCACTGTGAGATTTTGATGGATGCGAGAGAGGAAATGCTGGATGGTTTGACTGGAATTACCAGACCAGCCTGGAATAATGATCTGGTCTGCAATAAGGTGAATTTCGAGTGTCTGAGAAGGTTTGTAAGTAGATGGGTGGAGAGATGGCCTGAACATAGAGTCGCGGAATAGCTTTGTAAAATCATTTATCGTTTCAGGTGCCGGAGGTACTGTCCTCTTGAATCTCTGGTACTTATTTTTAATTTATTTAACTACTGTATATGCTTGGTTTTACATTTTATGTTTCCCTTTGTAAATGTTTATCTTTTACTTGCTATTTTGTTACCTTGTTTCATTCTCTATTTCTGTATTTTGCTCATTTAGATTCCTGCCATTTTTAATATATCTTATACTTTTTTTAATTTTAAATTTTAGCTTTAAACTTTTCACTCTGCACTGATGCCTCTACTGTTGTTATAATTTTGTTTTCCATTTTTATTTCCCTATTATGAGTTTTGTTTTCTTTAGGTACAAAAAATTTTCTTTGTGTAGAACTCAAAAACATTTTGAGATATTCAGGCGAACTGAACCAAAAAATATTTTTATTGTGTACTGTCCACATCCCCTCTTAGGGAGTGGAAAATTAACCCTATCCCTGCAACCCGAAGCAGTCATCTACTTTTGACTTGCCCTAGCCGGATCCCTTGTGTACTTCCCGATGGAGCAAGCTTGGTGGTGACGGCCTTCCCGTCTCCCCGACTCAGTGGCACCCTCCCGGCCGCCTGGACCCCTCCATATCCCCAGGGTCTCAGGTTTTTTTTTTTTTTTACCCCCTCCCCAATTACACTTTTCTTAAGGGATAATCTTGACGACTGGCGCAATGTCTCCTGGGAAGGGTGGCGGGAACAAGAATCCACCTAGCACTGCTTCAGAGGGACTGCCCTGGTGTCCTGGCAACGGCTCGTCCCAAGTACTCTCACTTAATCTATTTAGTTTCTCCTTTTTACTGTTTTATGTTAGTATTTCTCCGCGTCTCACCATGTTCATCTACGGACGAGTAGAGCAGAGCCACCATTATTACTAGAGCCACTTTTGTCGACCGTATGTATGTACTAACCATTCTGGGCTGTGGAATTTTACTAACCTCCTTCTAAGCTAATGCTATGCAGGGACACTTGAGGGTTTAGAATCATTTATAACCTTAGCTTGGTTGAACCAAAAAATTAGAGTCCTTGAGGTGCACCCTGAAGGAGTAACCATAAGTTACTTATACCGGGGTGGGAAAGTGGTGGATAACCTCAACTGTGCCTGGCTGTCCATAGAACATTTTTTCTCCGCACCACATTTTGAGGGAATTTATCCTCTTATTTTCGCTGGCTCAAGTGTCCATATTTCCACACCTTACAAAAATATGGGGCAAATCAACTCCCGCACGAGATGTTTGAATACTTGATGCTTGATATTCAACAAATATTTGAGTATTTACATGTTGGGTGCATTCGAGTTAGACCACAGAAATAAAACCGTTGTTTATTCAGTTGTTATTAGTGGTGAAACTACAACGCTTAGTCTAAAACCTTGATAAAGGTGTAGTCAAATAATAAGCAATAATGTTCGAACCTTGCAAAGCACTTCACACAGGTAAAATTAAATACCTTAACAACATACCTACAATAGAGATGATGCAAAAACTGAGTGTTAATATGAATGGCTGCGCGGCCTGTTTCATACAAAACTTAATTTTCGATTTGAGGCTTTTTTTATCAAGAGGTATAGTAACTATCTAGTACGGATTAGAAGTAATTTATTTATTTTCGTTTTACATTATGAAATATAGGCCATTACAGGAATTGATTTTCCACGATTTTATAGGCACCTTTAACAATTATTTGGGGCTAACCGTGAAATAAAAAGTTTTACCCCGTCTACTTTGAAAACATATTAAAATAAGCATTATAATGGACTTTAAATTAAATTAAAAACGACGAATTTACGTTGGAACTCAAATTTGCCGTACATAATTTAAAACATCAACCCGAAAAAAGGTTTTCCTAAAAAAAATATTTTGTATTTATATTTTTATTGACGTAATAATATTAACATAGCAATTATGATAATTTAAAAAAAAAAAAACAATAAAGCCGCAAATAATTTTCTAAGTTGCCTCTAGACATTTTTTTTCATGGCCTATATATACTTCATAATTTAAAACAGAAATAAATAAAATACTTCTCATCCGTGCTAGATATTTACTTAACCTTTAATATAAAAAAATATATATATATCATTCAGTTTGGACGGATATTTTGGCCTCAAATCCAAAATTAAGTTATTTATGAATTCAGCGCAGCGTTCCTCTTAAAGCGGAGCAGCTAAAACTCTTGAACGATAAGATTTTGTTTCATGAACGGACTAAAATTTCAAAATCTAATCAACTTTTTGTAATGTGCCGATTTTTTTCAATCATGACTCCTTCCATTTATTAATTTCCATTTCCATTTTTTCCATTATGAGTTTTGAAAAATTATTTTTTTTTTTACACATTTTATGATTATTGTTTAATTTGTTGATTTTTTTCTAAAATATTTTTATATTTTGAAGCTGTTAACTAGCCAACGGTTGTTTTTGGAATGTAGTATTTTCTCCGTACGACAATACTTTCGTACTGTCTTTTAATTTTTAAATTTTCAACTAATGATTCAACATAGTTACAATTCGCATTGTCTTGTTACAATGTTACGCTGCAATTTTATTATTACTTTAAATTACTGCGTTTAATTTGAAGTGATGCCGTGTAATAAAGCTAGTAATCAAATTTAGAATTTCGTACAGGATTTCGTCAAAATTCATGGGTCGTTAAAATAAACCCACCCCATAAACTATCTTCTCACTAGAACTTATTGAAATCGGTACAAAGAGAATATCCCATTGTTTCGAGTCACATTCTCTTTGACTAGTTGAACTTCACCTGGCTTTTAGTTGTTGAAAGGGTGGACCCATCAGCGGTCATCCCATCCGAACAAGTTACCTTGGTCTGTGTACCATACAGTCATGTTTGAACTGCAAATGAGTTTGTTGCACAAACGTTAGCTCTTGTAGTATATCTATTTTACATTTTCGTCGGTTAGCAACGTGTACGTTCTACGTGATTAAATACGACACGGTTTTAACGATGATGTGGTTTGCGTAACAAATCCAAATGAACGTGAAAAAATTACTTAACATTTGGACAATTAGTTACTATCCAGTTTCACCTCAGTTTCATCTCTTTTTTTATAATTGATTAATTAAAAAATTTGAAACCTTGAACATGTTGTCTTATTTTTTTTTATGATGACGACATTGAAATATTTCTAATGTAAAATATTTGTAAAGAAATGGTTGCTCTAATTAAAAGATGCCAGAGCTCACCATTTGTCAGTTTATAATAGGACATACTTAAACAAACAAAAAGATATTTTTAATTTAAAAAAAAGTTCAATTCTAAAGATATTTTAATTATTCAGAGAATATGTGGAGATCGATTAGTGGCTGAGTTACTAAATTCTTCCGGTTTCCACCCAAGAGTCGTGGGTTTAGTTCCTCTACTAGCGAAGTCCTTTATCATTACTAAACAACATGTTCTGCTTTTAGTAGGCGTTTTAAAAATATTGTTAAGTTATTCGTAACAAGGGAATGTTTTTTTTTATTTTTTAAATAAAATAAACAGAAATAGCAAAAATCGATGGTAGTATTTAGGAAGTGACTACGTAGATCGTTATCTTGATTATTTCGGTAGATGCCGAGAGCATGAGATTTTTCTTAGAAAATCAGAAATGAGTCGGAAGCTTCTATGAGTAGGTTGGTTACTAGGCACGTTCATTTTGCTCGTCAGATTTTGAAGAATCAATAAACAGAGATACCTCAGTAGCGATAATCGAGTGGTTACAACCCTCGACTACGAATATGGAGGACGCGGGTTTAAATCCTGGCGTGCGCAAGTAAATTTTATTGATTAAATTGTATTATTTCACACCACTGTTTTTTAGATATAAATATCAACATGTTTCAAAAGTAAATCTTTCCCAATCAGAATGAGAAAATTTCCTTATCCTGGTGGGGATAAATTTGCTTTCGAAACATGTTGATATTTATATATTAAAAATTTAATATAATTATTTTATACGTGTGTATCATGTATGCTGTTCCGGAGCATACCTATTCTGCCGTCGTAAGTAAAAACACAGTATCCTCCTTGAAACTCTCAAAGAAGATACTGTGATTTTACTTACAACGGCAGTTTTATTATCATTGAGTAATATAAAATTGCTCGTGTTGTATGTTTCTAGTAATTTTGTTCTGAATGTAAATTTATTGCATTAACCATTTATTCTATTTATTTTTTAATAAGTTTCAAAATTAAATTATTTTTATTATAAAACATTAATGCCCTCTTACTTCGATGTGATTGCCTTAAATGCAGTGGCGTGCATTTCTCCTTGATCAAGGGTAGGCTGTAACAATTTAGGTGTTGATTATCATTATTTATCACACCATAAATCATGAAGAATAAGGCACTTTACTTTACTAAGTAAAAATCATGATCATGAATTAAGAATTTTCTGAAATTTATGGAAGTTTTTTTTTGTAAAATCAGGGAAAAAAAAGGTAGGCACAGCTTTTCAGTCTCCGTGGGCTGCACGCCACTGCTTATGTGGTAAATGCTTCATGTTAAAAATAATTATAATTAACTTGATAAATATAAACGATATTTAATGAAAACACCTGTGGGAGTAAATTTGGGTAGGTACCTGAACCCTTTAGGTGCCACCGAACGATATATCGTTCCGATACATTATTGTACTTGAGTGCCACAGAACGATATATAGCTCGAGCCATAAAATTCGTCACGGGTTACCCACGGTTCTAAAGCTACGTCACATTATTGAAAACATGTGTCAAAAAATAAAAGAAATCAAAATAAAAAATATACAATATATAGACAGTTTTCGTTTTAGCACAGTTTGTTTCTATTAGTGCCGGGAAGGTTTAGAAAGTAGTTTGAATGAAATCCAATATATACAACTGTTGCTATAACGTTTTAAAATTAGTATTAAAAACATTGAACCCGCCATATTTAATTTAGGTTAACCCATAGATATAACACCTAGGTTAGCCGCAGATTGCATATTCAAAAGAAGGAGGTTTTTTTGGGTAGAATATTTTCAAAATGGAAAACACGAGTAGTTACCTACTTAAGAACTTTATGATTTAAATATATTTTGAAAAAATAAACGTTTCGAATGAAAAAAAATATTCAAATGAATGTTTCATTATTCAGAGATAGTTACTTTCGCTGTAAAATCAATTATGGCACCCTAATGACAAGCAAGAATTCACAACTTCATAACTTTATAAAAAAAAAAATCCCGATCAAGGCCGGGTACACATCAGCTAGTTATTTAATAAATTTGTATTCCATCCACTCTACCAGCTTATCCATACAAAGTAAAGATACAATCTATCTTAGTCACTGATCGGATGAGTAATTATAAAAGTTTTTCAGGTTTCTGTGAATAACCAGGCGTTTGTTATACGTTTCTTAGAATAAAACCGCTGTACGCATATTGCTGTGTGTACGTTCTTAATTGCTTTGTTCTAGCTCTTATTTTTTCACAAACTAACGTTTTTATGAGATAAGCCATGTCTACTCAGTCAAGTAGACAAGGATATTACTTTGAAAAACATAATGGTAAGTAATAAAGCAGTGGATAGGTGAATATAAATGAGTAATTTTTAATATCTAAAATTTGTGGTGATACATCTTTCAAGACCGGTTGATAGAATGTTCTTTTTGTGCGTCAGACATCGATTTAGCAGGAATGTGAATATTTTTGTAGGGATGTTGAGATAGTAAATAATATTCTAAGAGACCTTACTCAGTGATTCATTAAATCTCATCATTCAGACAGAATATATTTCATAGAATTATTTTTTATTCTGGTAAAGAAATTCGTAAGCGAAATTGTTCATCGGATTTTCTAACATACCTAACTATTATTTGCATAAACCATGGTATACACGCATATTGCGTACCGCGAAACTTCAGCGGGTGAAACAGCAATATTTTATCCATTAACGAGATATGAAAAGCCTTGAAATTTGACATAAAACAACAATAACGCCACCTGGTGGCTACAGTCATTTAAAAAAAATATATGATAACTTTTTAACTTGCGTTTGGTTGACAAGAAGTTCAAATGAATATATACCCATCTAACGAATCTTTTCGTACGTGAAATATACGTCTCAGGTAATTGTGTGAAGGTTTCCTAAAGCTAGGTAACTTTCTAAAAATCGTGAAAATATTTTTAAAAAAGAATCGATTATGATTTACCCATGTAACAAGAGTTAGTAATAAAACTAACTTACAAAACGTTTATTTCCACAAATTATAAATAAATTAATTAAAACATATGCTTTCTATTCACCAATTTATTAATATACACATTACTACATGTTTCGAAAGTGATGCTTTCTTCATCAGGAATATATAAATAGAAATATACATAGAAATAATATAAATAGATCGTGTTTAAGTGGCTTCTCCACAGTTTGATAATGCCTTCGGAAGACGAAACAGCTGTCACGCGTAATAATAATTACATAGCAAATCTTTTTTTGTTAGTTGAATAATAAGAGTTATTATTACATTTTTTTAACTTTATATATGCATATGTACCTACCTATAAATGCCGACTGACTAGTAAAATAAGCCTAACAAAATTTTATTATAACTGTTTACGAATTTCTACAAAATGGGTTGTAGTATATCTATAGTAACAATATTTGAATATATCATAACGAAAAAACAATAATTAATTAAAAAATAGTTCTCCTGCGGTTGCACCGTTACAAAATATCTACAAACAATTATTTCGTTTTCAAACAAATAATTGCATCGAGAAATTAAATTTCTCAAACCGGGAAAACGTAAAATCTATTTCTGCGGGAGCATTTCCGCAACAGAATAATGTTTCCGATTATCTTTTTTAGTAGCTCCCCGTACCGGAAACCGATTTATGTCGGTATTTGTGCGCAGCTGACGGCGATAGCATTTCCGGGTCTGGTCTTGCAGTACCGGATGCAATGTGCAACATTCGAACACTGTTGTGCATTTCAGCAGGTTTTCTAGCCGTTTTGCATGAACAACAACAATCCAATATTGCATAATTGGTTTTCCTTTCGAGACCCGTGCGAAATTAGTGTACTCTAATTTACGTTTCCATTATTATAGAAAAATACGTGTTACTAGATTCTATTGAATTATCTTAAACATAAACCAAAAAAAATGTTTTGAATGTGAAATTTAAATCTCGCATGGTGAGCTCTGGAGTCGTGAAATTTGCTACTTTTTTGTCCCGATTTTTTAAAGTTAACGTTACTGCTTTCAGACCATAACGAATCTTGCAATGAGCTCTGAATAACATTTAAGATAGTGAGCGCATTTATAATTTGTACGGCAAGGACACGGTGACGGCACGGTGCGGCATGACAGCATAACAGGGAAGCAAAATTTATGGGTTTGTATGAAGACGATTTTTATTTGTAGCGGCATACCGTGGCTTAGCCCTTGGAGACCTAGCTCCCCGTAAAGCCGTGGTGGAAAATTTGAGAGTTAAAGTCTTGCGCTCCGAGCTCCTGCCCTTCCGCGTTCGCTCCCCGCTGACTTGCATCACTTGCAAAGCGTCTCTCGCGCACTGACGGTGTGTGTTGTTGCTTCTATTACAAGACGTAAACACTGCACGAATGCCGTTCACGACCACGGCGTAAATTATAAAAATGATCGATCGCATGGTATGCCGTCGCCATGCCGTTGGTATATAAATTATGAAAGCGCCCATTAGTTACGCCATATTATGGTAACGTATACGAAATATTATTAACTCATCCATTTTTTTCAGCCTTCTAAATTGGTTTACATAACACTAAATACAAATCGTGAGAAAATCCGAATAATGAAACCGGCAGGTTAATAAAAAGAGAAAGCAAAAAAATGGAAAAGCGAACAACACGCATTGGAATCGAATTTAAATCTTTAAAAAATACACAAAGGCGTCAAAAAAACATGCGAAAATCCAAGAACATTGCTATTGAACCAACCTGCCGATATTATAATAACACAAATTTATATTCTAATCATTCTTCGGGAAAAGGTCGCCTTTTCAGTCGGTAGAATATATTGAAAAAACAACTTCTGTGTTACGAGATGCGACATTCACTCGATTTCGTTTTCAGAATAACTGAACGTTTGCAAAAAACTACTCGTATCTTATGAGTATTTTTACAGTTGAATTATTTCATAGTGAAATAGGTTCTACATCAAAAGAAATCACAAATTACTGAATCGGAAAAAACTGATATTTTCCTTTTGAAATTTGGGTAAATATTTCCAGATGGGACTCGTAGAGAACTAATAATTTAAAAAAAATAAGAAGAATACTTTCAGATTCATAAAAAGAAGAAAAAAATGTATACGCGGAAATAAAAAAAGGGTTCTTCATTTTTAGTTTGGGTTTTTTCTTGTTTAAAAAACACAATCTAAGAACCTAACAACCCATGTTTTAAAGCATTTTATGCAGTTGGCACTTCCGACAAATGTCTTACCATACTAACAAGATTAAAGATGGCGTCAATTATTTTTCAGTGTTTTTATATAAAGAAAGTAAAAAATGAAGTGCATTATTTTGTATTTCCGCATATACAAATATTTTTTATTTATGATTATGAATCAAAAAGTATTATTATTATTATTTTTTTATGAGATTTTCCGATTTTTTCGTTTTCGATTTCAGAGTCCCAATTGGAATTGTTTACCGAAAGTTGTTCCACTATTTGAAGATTTCTCGGAATTCAATTCCGAGATCCCTTTTGAGTTTCGAAAAATCCTAGATGAGGAGGAGTGGGCAGTGGATTTGATCAGAATGCCAGCAGAACGACTTCTGTACAAAATTCTTCCAGTAATTCCAGAGGGAAGATATTAAATTGGGTCTGTCCAGTTATTTAATTAAGTTTTAGATGTTGTGTACGCAAATGTCCAAGGTAATTTTAGGGTTATTGGAGAACCCGAACGGTTTTAAAGACCCGATGGGTCTCTCTATTGGTTTTATTACTGCACGATTATACTAGCTGTTAAATTTAGCTCACTTATTATATGACGCTAGCACCTCATAGTGTTCTTGAATAATATAATTAATCTGAGAAAATAAAAAGGCATGATAATATGAAATTTTATTTCAAAGTTCAAACAATATCATACAAAATTTTATAATTTTATTAATATGAACATGGCACAAGACTTTAAAGTGCCTGAATCTAGAAGTCTATGGCTTCTACAATCGTAGTATGCTGTGAGGCTGAAGGTAGTGGAGAGAGAAATAAGGTGGGAAAAAATAAGTTTGGAGAACATCTGGTCGTGCAAACCTGGTCACCAAACAAAGTTAATGCCATTCCAAATGATGTTTCTATCCTGAAAGGTGAACTTGTTCTGCTCTGGAACAAAGTACACATATGCATACCCCCCTTTACTTGTAAACGCGGTGTAAATATTGCGCGGCGTATGAGGTCGGAATAGTGAAAAACTTGATTTATAACCACGGCGTAGCGAAATTAGCAGTCCTGGGGTTGAAGCGTGCTGATACCAACCCTGAGGTATGGCATCGAGACATGGAACTGGCAGAGGTAGGATGAAAAAACACCGAATGCTGTAGAAATGAGATCCCCGAGGCGTGTATGTGATAAAACTATGTATGACCGTGTGAGAAATGTTCAGATTCGCAAAGAACGTAAGGCGCAATTCAAATTTAATATTTATTATTAAGTTCTGCAAGCATTTTCCTTTTTTTAATATTGTGATATTAATATGTAATATTTTTCAAACTGTAATTATGCCACATTCAGATGACATGCTTATATGAATTTATTTAGCATTATCCAATTTTAAGTTTTATGGTGTTTTAAATGATTTTTTGACGACCTCCATGGTCGAGGGGTAAGGCTCTCGACTACGAATCCGAAGGTCGCGGGTTCAAATCCCGGCGTGCGCAAGTAATTTTTATTTAATTAATTTGTGTTGTTTCACAATTAATTCATTTAAAATAATAGTAGTATATTTGCGCACGTTCCAGAGTGGAAGATACTCTCAGTATCGCCCTGGTGAAAGACCACCATTCAGAATTGAAACGTTGCTTGAAATGGCTTTTAGCCGTGTTTGGTGACCAGATCTGAATAGCCAGGTATTACCCTATTTTCCCTACCTTCCTCTTCCCCTTCTCCTTCCCCTCCCCAATACCTTCTGCCTCACAACATTCCCCAAGTGGGAATGCAATAGTCTCACTGGCTCCAGAGGGTTGGGAGCAGTTGGGACTCTTGTGCGGTATTCATATAAAAAAAAAAGATGAACTTCTACGCTCATTTATTCAGTTAACCTCAACAATCAACAGAGGCCATTTTCAAATGCAAAATTCGTATTTCTTGCCTAAACTTAAAAATTTTAGACAGATTATAATTCATACACTCTTATTGATGCATGGATTCATCTACATGTCATAATTTAATCTAATATAATAATAAGTTGCAAATTTCATATTATTAGCCTACAGGCAATTTTTTCACTCGAATAATGGCGTCTGTCAAGGGTTTCTCGTCAATATTAGGTTGGCAGACGAATATATTCGTAAACAGGGAACTCTTACCTACATTATGGCATGTGTTTCTTATAGGTGATGGATGGGTTATGACATCGCCTCTAGGATGACCTTTCAGGTCGTATGTCAGGGATTTGTTCCATTGCAAAAGTTTGCAGACTGCATTTTTTTATCATGACTTGAGGCGTGAAATTTTATCGTTAGATAATACGTTGATTATTTTCATCTCAAAAATGACATCGGAAGTGGTCGATTTCCAGGACTCCCCCTGAATAGAATTCTGACAGGCGGAGTTTTTTTACGAATCTTATTTGATGTTGATGCCTAGTACTCATTTGGTGGAGGTAACGTATTGGTTGGGTTAATTAAAGGCCATCGCTTGGTCACGCCACGGCAAGTAAGACGGGCCACCCATAAAATATTTGCCTTTCTTCTGGTTTTAAATGCGCAACCTCTAGGACCAAAGTCAAGGCAGCTTATATAGCTCTGCCAAGAAGTACGTAATACCGAGAATTCCTAGCCAATATCCAACGGACAAATTATAAATATTCAACATAGCGGAAATTATCATTACGATTATTCGAAATCCCATAAAATAATATAGCAAAATAAAATTCATTATTTATGGCATAACTGTGGAAGTCAATTTATGAATACCCAATTTATTTTTCGAAAACAGGCTTAATGCCACTGGCATATCGTAACTACGGTGTCCGGATAAAGTTCGATTCACATCTATACCAGCACCGCGCAGTGCAGATACGTAAAGCGGCAGGCACGGCAAAATTATTTGCTTACATTGTCAATGAACGCATTCGCGCACGGTGTAATCTGAATACTCCCTTCTGTGCCGTGCCTGACACTGTACGTGTCTGCACCGCATGGTACCGGTAGACGTGAATAAACCTTAATTGAGGACACGTATTAATCGGCACACTTTCCGTCAGTCAAAGTCAAGTCAATTTTTCCCTGGTTACGAATAACCTGACAATATTTGAAAATCTCCTATTACCATCACAGTAAGCGGAAGATGTTGCTTGTGTTGTAATGGAGAACTTAGCCAGCCGAGGAATTAAACTCACGACGACCGGTCATTAAAAGTACGAAAAAAAAATCTAGTCCCAGAACCTTTCTAACCTAAACTAATTAATATACGTATTTATTTATAAATTAATAAGATGTACTTTATTTACACAAAGTACTTCTTCAGTAGGTAAATAAAATTATTTAAAAAATTATAACTTTTTTGTTAATGAAATTTTAATTAATTGCTTACCTGTTTTCATCATTTATCGTTAATTTTTTTTTATGTTTATAATATGTCTATTCTTACATTATTTTTTAGTGTGTTTATCATTCGTTGTCATTCTTTTTTAGTATACCGAGTATCCTGATGAGGAAAGCTTCGCTTTCGAAACATGTTGATATTTATAAATTACAAAAAGTGGTGTAAACAAAGTACTTCTTATTAATTTATTAATGATGACGTCACAAAATAATTACACAGATATATTTTATTTTTTCTATTATTTTTTTTATATAAAATACTTTTAGTACCTTTATTGACTTTATATCATGTATAAAAAGTGTGCCGATTCATACGTGTATTAAATTATCATGGAACCCATAACTTCTTTGTTATTCTTTTCGCGAACAAGCTGTGGTTGAATTTTACATTTCCGACTCATTGGTTGTTGCGAATTATAATTTTTCCCGATTGTACCAGATTACTATGAAAATTTACGCCTAGTGGGTTAGAAATTTGCGTTACTGGTAGAAGAGTCATTCTGCTTAGTTGTTCCGGGCTGTAGTCTGCAGGGTCACTATTGTACTGATGCTAGTCAATATTCGATATGAGAAGTCACCAACAAGAAAGAAATAGATGCTATTATGATTAGATAACAAACACCTCTGTCGGGGTGCCGGGTTCACGGGGTGACGTTGGGGCCATTTGAGGGAGACCTCTACAGCAGTGAGAGGAAAGGATTAATAGGTCCATCACTCCTAGACAAATTCACTCCGAGTTTCCTACTCACCACTCATAACTTTTTTTTCTTTCCAGAACTTCCTATCTTTCCTTTCCTTAAAAAAAACCCACCCACACAGCATCCCCAAAGCTATAGGTACTGAGGGAAAATATTTCCCTCTGTGCCTACTGTGTGAAGTTAATGTAAAAAAAACATACCTAACAAATTCACGTGTTCATTGCAATATAATATTGTGCGAACTGTGATACAAACACTGATTATATTAAATTAATTAATAAATGGGCAGTTACCGTATTAAGTTATATTCCAAGCCCGCTGATATAGATTACACGAGGTCAGTATTTACGTCATAAAAATAATTGCCCGTTTTTATCTGAACAATTCTACCATTTTTCCATTCGATTACCGCCTTCCAATAGTGAATAATGGCTGAAAAAATGTGATTGTTATATAAACTCAAGTTGCTCACCTATAAGAACCAAATGTTGGTCATTAATACTGTAGATTGAGATGGAAATAATATAATTACAGGTAAACTCTTGAGTTCATTCTATCACTAAAATTATATAAGTACCTATCTGACGAAAAACCAATAAAATCTCCCACAAAACGTGTTAATTTATCCATGCAGATTTCAACACTTGCAAAAGACATATTTGTTATCATAATAAAGTAAGTAACGATTTTCAATCGTTTTTCATTAAAGTGAGGAATTACTTACTCCAACTATATTATACAATACATCTATGTATCCAACGTTATACAATACATCTATGTATCTAACCTTATACAATAGATCTATGTATCCAACGTTATACAATACATCTATGTATCCAACGTTATACAATACATCTATGTATCTAACGTTATACAATACATCTATGTATCCAACGTTTAATTATGAATAAATTACGTAAAAATATATCCTATGTATTATGTATAATGGCAGTTAATATGAACTAAACTTGTCAATTTGACAGTCCTAAAACGGGATTTGTTCCTAGTTGGTCAGTCAAAGTTTCCTTAAATTTGTTGTTCACTGCAATAGACATATTTCATAGGAAGGCAAAAAAAACGAAACAAAATAAATAGAATTTTATTTTCAAATATGTATACATGTCCCCTGCTACTTTTATATCAATGGTAAAGTAATAAGCATATTAATTTATTTGTAGAAAATAATATATACCAAATCTGGCGTTGAATCGATGATGCTGTTTTGATTCTTTTTCGGGTTTTTCCTGTGCATTTTTGTGATAATTTTCAATCTTTAAATACCATCAGCATGCAATCTTACGGCATACATAAAATGTTCAGCAGAATAAATGCCCATTATCATTTCATTTTTATAAGTTTAAAGAGGGTATTAACATACTATCCTGTTAAGCCATGTCACATGATGGTTATCTGGAATCATTTGGACTTAATATTTATGTAAATTAACGACTTTCAATAACCATCCAAACTGAATGATAATTTTTTTTAATTAAAGGTTTAAAAAATATTCAGTACGGATGAGAAATATTTTTGTTTTAAATTATGAAGTATATGCCATGATAAAAATCAATTTTTATTATTTTAGAGGCAAATTATTTTTATTGTATATTTAAAAAAATTATCATATTTTATATGTATATATGATTACGTAAATAAAAATATAAAAACATAAAAACAAAAAATTAAAAAGGTTTTCCCGGTCGATATATTAAATAACGTACGGCAAATTTGTGTTCCAACGTAAATTGGTAGTTTTTAATTTAATTTAAAGTCCACCATAATACTTTTTTTTTACATTTCATTATATTTTCAAAGTAGATTTTTTTATTTTTTTTTATTTTATTAGTTTCTCTATAATTTTGATATTATAAGATAAGGTATAAATATTAAAAATACATATATACATTATAGATTTTTTTCATAGTCCTCCTCACTAGGAGATCCTGTGCTGAGGCGGACCAGGTTTTGCACAAAGGGGTTTCAGCGATTTCTATATTTCAACTTCAAGGTTAGGGTAGGGTCTTACCAGTAATTTCTATGACGTTTTTTTGAGAATGGTAGTCAGTTCTTGTTCTGGTAATTCCTCAAGTCAAGTTTTGATGGGGTACAACTTTTTTTTAAATCTCCGTTAGCCCTCAAATAATTTTTAATGGCCTGTAGTATTTCATAATGTAAAATAAAAATAAATAAATTACTTATAATCCGTACTAGATATTTGCTATACTTTTGATGAAAAAAAAGATCATTAGGTTTAGATGAGTATTTTGACCTCAAATCCAGTTTTTGGTGAAACAGGCCGCGCAGCCGTTCCTCTTAAGTAGATGTAAATTATGGGTAATTTATTTGTCAGGTATTTCAATTTTAAAGACTTTTTCTAATTACCTCCCAATTAATTTATTCATTCGGAATTGAACAAAATTCACAACGAAATATCTTCGGAGACCCGATGAAATTTATTCAATATTAACAAACCAATTTTAAATAATCCGTTAAGAACGTAAAAACGAATTTTAATGAGAACAGGGATCATAAAAACAATCACGCTTCCACTACGATTATTTTTACCTTTACACAAAATACTGACTCATATATTTTAGATATTATTTTTTAAGAAATTAATGAAGAGATAGAAATTACATTGGAAAAATATTTTCAATGCTAGTTGAAAGCCCATAGAAAATGACTACGAAAAGAAAGTACTTGATTTATTTGGCTCAACTTAGAAAGTTCTTCAAATTAATCTCATAAAGATCAATAATCATTTTCAAAGCTTTCAGTGTCTTCTAATAAATAAATAAAAAAGGTCCCTTACATCTAATATATAATCATAAAACATATGTTTTGCTCTTTAATGTTATTAATAAATTAACACCTGTGTCATATCTAATATTGTCTCTAGCCATTAAAAATAGTGGTAAAACTATAACCTTACTGAACTTGGGTTTTCGTTCTAAGATTCAAACAAAGGAAACTATAACATGCTTGTCTGATTGACCATGACCATGTAATGCCTGAAGATCGGTCGTTATCAACTAGTAATACTAATCTGGTACTACGAATACTCTATCGATAACATCTCTAAATCCGTCAGTGTGGTGCGCCAAGCAACAAAACTCCAATAGACCACGATGTTGTCATTAATCAGGTTAAAGTTTTCAATAGGAATGAAGGTGAGGGTGAAGGTTCTTTCATGTTCGGTGCCGGCAGAATCTTGATCATTTTAAAATGGCAATGTACATTAAGCCCAGTTCCCGGGATTCAAATGGCGACCAGCAGAGGTTAAATACGACCCCGGGATCAGCGGAGGGCATTTAAATCTGTACATCACTCGGCTGTCTGCCATTTTATTATCTTTAATCAGGCCAGATGGTTGGAAGGGTCACTGGAAATGTTATGGTATAAAATTAACTGCAGACCTATTCCCTTTGTTACGTAATAGTCACAAAATGAGTTTCGAAATAAACCAAGGACTTTTTTTTAATCATTACTTAGTCCATAGAGGTAATATAAAAAAACGACCACATTGCTTTTCTTCAATTGGTTTTCTTGCTAATAATATAAAATTTCAATAGATACGTCTCTATAGAGCTGGAGAGAAATATTCCAAACCTCTTCAATGTCCGCAGTTCGTCCATAAAAGTAAGATAAAATAAATATATTGTAGTCTTTAGATCCCCCTTCTATGAATAGGTACCTACAACATTTCATGCGTTTTTCAGTCCTCACTCACTTACATCCAAGTCCTCATTTTTTTGGATAATAGGGTAAAATGATTATTTTTGTCATTATCTAAATAAGTAAACATGCATTATACAAAATGAGTTAATCCTAAGGTCGAAGAATATGTGAAAAGAAAATAATTTTTCAAATTGCGGATTTTCTTAAATTACATTAAAAAAGGTTATCTCCGCAACCCGGTTTTAGACTACGGGATTTAACCTCCAACTGTGGAAGACTTATCTAAAGCTCTGAGCTTTCGTGGCAAACCTTTCGACCCGCTGTGAATAGTCAAAAATAATACCATGGCGCCCCGTGCATTGCAAAATCTTACCCTTTAAAACACGAAAGGCTTTTTTTTATTATTTAACGAGAAAAGGGACGTCGGAGAGTTATTATTTATTAATTCAAAATAATGATAATATTATTATGCAATACGATCAACATGGTGTTTTTAAAGAGAAAAATATTTCTTCCGTTTTTTTTTTATTTCGCATGGGCCTAGCATTTATCAAAATATAATCAGAAATGTTACACATTTCTGACCGTTCTACGCATGTTTTAAAAAACCGTTTAAAAGGTTGAATATCCTTAAAAAATGTTGTGAAGGTTTTTCTATAACATGTCGATAAGATAAATTTAAAAAAAAGAACAGTGCGTAGATTAATTTTCTCATGAACACTACATAACTTTAATGTTTTTAATGTTTATGTTTTAACGGATTACAAATCTTTGTTTATATTTATTTATAAAATCGCAACAAGAAGGATTAAAAATACTTTTCTCCACTTTAAAAAATCATATTCGTATTTTAAATATTTTGTAAAACATACAATGGAACGGTCAGAAAAACTAATATTTCTGATTAGATTTTGATAAATACTAAAGCCTTTGTAAATTTATAAAATATTTAATAAATATTTTTCTATTTAAAAACATAATGTTTATCGCATTGCGTAATAGTACTATCATCATTTTGAATTAATAAATAATAACTCGCCGACGTCCCTCTCGCCCTTAATGCACAGATATAAGCAAAGCTAATAATGTGTGCTATTTTGCGACAGTGCCTTTAGTAGGTATGAAAGAAAATTACACTAGAATGAAGGAATAAAAACCATTTAAAAATGTTTTATAATTAATGAAAAACCTAAATCTGAGTAATTTGTATTTCTTTACAAAACCTTAATAAAAAATAATTATGCGGAAAATAAGGACACATTCTTGGTAACAAATCGTTTGGGTGGTTTTAATTAATGAGTTAATTAAAAAAGGGCAATATTTTCGAGAAACTCATCAAACGATTATTACGGCCCATTTATATCGCGAAAAGATGGTAGAAATGGCAGAGGAATTTGCTTCTACATACAATTAATTGTACTTATTGCAAAAACATTAATCGAAAAAAAAATTAAACAAAAGCTTCAAAAATGTGTCAGTTGTTTTTTGAAAAACAATTTTGACAACCTTTTCATCGTTCTGCAGCATCTCTTAATCTATTCCATAAACTAGTATCAAAGTTCAATAACTAGCAACAATAGATCAGTAGTAGAAATATTTGAAACCATAATAATATTAATAATTATTATTATAAATGGATTACTTACATAGCGGCGCTTTCGTGGAAAAATCGCCTTAAGAGCGCTTTACAATCTAATTTATCTACCTTATAACTTATAACATAGACTTATTTAATAACTTACAGCAAAGATTTTTTATAAATGGCTTACAGCTAAGATTTATTACTAATGGCTTACGACTAAGATTTATGACTAATGGCTTAGAGCTAAGATTTATTACTAATGGCTTACGGCTAAGATTTATGACTAATGGCTTACAGATAAAATTTAAAACTAGTGACTTACAGCTAAGATTTATGATAGAAAGTAACTAGTGAGACATATAACTGGCTTAAAATTGGAGACCTACAGCTAACATGTGGCTACATTTAAAAATACACGATGTAATAATTAGTGTATAGGTAGGCACCAGAACATAGTGTTCATGGTAGTACTCTTGAAATTAATTATATGTATAACAAACCATAATAGTACTCCCCCTCTAAACACGAGAATTTCTCAATTAGGGAGGTAATAATAAAAAAAAGGATTATATAAATATATAAATAAACTATTTTAGTACTTACATACCTAATATTACTACCATGTAAAAAATGTTGTTAATTATGTATAATAAATATATTTTTAAAAAACGTCGGAGAAAGTTCAGTAGAAATTTCTGAGATTAAGTTAAGTATGGCTACTTCCCATAATAATAATAAAAATTAAAATAAAAAAAAATAAAAAAATTAAATTTTAAATTTTAAAATTTAAAAAAAAAAATTGAGTTTTGCCCGTATTGTTAGTGATAACCTAATATATACTATAATGGGAGATTATATGTGAGGCTAAGGTATAGATATTGTTAATAATCATAAAAATTAGAATTATCTGCACATAATAAATGAACAAAAACCAAACCAAGAGTTTGACGGTCACGGTATGTTTTCTTATAAATTTTAGAATTCTTATTAATTTTATTGCATTATAATGTTCCTCTAATATTTTAACATAATTACAAAAACTTACTTTTTTTATCAAACTTAAAATATACTGATTCATAATCTTTATATAAAACCATGTACAATGTGACCTTAGAACGGGATACCCCAGTAAGGTTACATTTTTTTGCGAATTTTTGTTAAAAATTATGAAATAAATAAATAAATAGAAAATAAAGCACGACTAATAATTTCATATCCCTTAATTTATACACTTCTGAAAATAATATATTTGCTAGAAATTAAATATTCATTCTATCCCTTCGTAATCAAAAACTTAATTATTACATTGAAATTTACGCAACCAGATCAAAGCTTCCAAAGCATATTAGCATTATGACTATCAATACACTTCGTCAAAGTTTCAAGCAAAACCGATATAACAATTATTGCTTCAAACTAATAAAACCATTGTGCAATTTAATCCCATCTGAGGATAAATAATTTGAATAACAGAAGCAAGTAAACTTTTTTTAATCACTACGATTACATAAGTATGTGTCACAGCGGTAAAGGATTTTCCGCATTATCTTTCAAATATTATTAAGTTTTAAGTCATCGAAGAAGGTAATCAATATGAAACAGATACAGAACAAACAAACAAAAAAATATACTAGTAGCAAGTAAAAATAAAAAAAAGTAACAGTCGCAACTCGCTACTGGGACTTGAACCCAGATCATCTATACCGAATGTAATTTGATCTCAATAGCTTAATTGGTAGATACGTTGGTCCCAGTAAGACTAGAGGTTCTGGATTCAAGTTCCAGTTGCGAGTTGCGATTGTCACATTTTTATTCTGTGTCTTTATCTAAGTTGTTAATATTAACTTCTTCAATTATTAAATATTATAACGAGGTTTATAAACTTCAACAAGTTATTCCTAATAATTCGAATATGATTCATTGTGTTCAACGCCTTATTTTATGATCTTTTTTTTTATTACACCAATAACACAATATACTTTTATAAAACTAATTTTTAAAATATTAGATCATATATTTATGTGTGATTTTTTTATTATCACTATTTGTCAAATTTCATGTTTCTTATTTTCACTAGAGTTTATTCTTTAAAGAAAATGAATATCTTAATTTTATCCTTAAAATGAAGACTCACATAAAAAAACTATTATAATACACACGCACAGGCTTTGATTTTTTTTGTTTACATATTATTATTAGTCTTAATATATTTTCTTGATTTTTATTCACTGTTCCAAAATGTACTTTTATGTATCCAGAATTTTCATAAGAAAAAAATTTAAAAACTTTTTATCATCAATTATTACAAAACATCATATTAATTGACTACGTCGTGTATTCGTGGAGCCCTGGGCGACTGAAGGCAATGAGTAAATAAATAAAACAGGAACTTTGTTTGACATTCAAGCTTTTAATGTTGGATTTAATTAGTTTTTCTCTTTAATATTTTTTTTAATATAATTAGGTATAGATTACAAATTCTTCTCATTATTTCTTCTTGGCCGGGATTTTCGATGCTGGGGAATTCATCCTAAACAAATTAAATGATATTACCTTTAAAGTTATTTACTCTGGATATTAATTTGACGAGAATGGAATGAAATTAATAATTACTTCATTTTTTTATCGAAACGTGGTCAGTTTGATAGTTTCGCTAGTTTTCGATTATTTAATATAGGTACCCGTATTTGATTGTGTGAGCCAGCAATTTCATTGTCTGTATGGATTCATGTTTCAAATGGTTTGTTTTTGTGAAGGCGTATGGTTTCAGAGTAGAGTTGTCAGATCTGATTATCGTGGTTCAGATTATTATCAACTTTGCTAGTGCTCGTTCCGAACTTTGAAAATAATATTCATAATGGCTTTTTGTGTACTGATTAGAGTATTTAATGAACTTACATTTGCGTGCGTCATCTGAAAATTTCAAACACTTTTAACTAATAATTTTATGTTTCGTAATGTTGTTTGTTTCTGTATGTATTCAAATTAGCAATTCCCTCGATAATTCATCCTTACGATATCAGTAGAACCTGACCATTATATGTAATATTGTCATTAAATATAGCAATACTAAATTTTCCCAGTCTTTCCCTTAGTTTTTTTTATGAATCTTATCTTTTACACGTACGTTAATGATTCCGCTCTTTTTTGTGGAGCCAAAGAAACATCTCTTCATTGGCGTTATATAGAAGTGGTGAGCGTTGCTCTATAACCAAACGTAGACTGTGTGTAATTTTTTCAAGTTCGGGTAAGAATATTGTGAATTGAATATTTGAAAAAGGTAATTTATTTATTTATTCTTAAATTTATATATATAAACAAAAATATTAGCCACTCATCTCACTAGGGCAATCCTGTGTTGAGATGAGCGGCTTTGCACTTTAATAATATTCAGTAAATAGTAATTAGTGAATAATAATACATAAATAAAAGTAAGTAAATTTTAATAAGTAAATAAATAATAAAAAATAAATAATTATTATCAAATAATAATAATAAGTAAACAATTATCAAATAATTATCAGTAAATAGTAATAAGCATATAATAATACACATATAATATTAAGTAAATATTAATAATATAATTATGATCTTCCGCTATATTATGATATCCGATTTAGATTATTATGATATTCCGCTATATTATGATATCCGATTTAGATTATTATGATTTTCCACTATATTATGATTCCGATCTAGATTATTATGATCTTCCGATATATTATGAAATCCGATTTAGATTATTATGATCTTCCGCTATATTATGATATCCGATTTAGATTATTATGATCTTCCGCTATATTATGATTCCGATCTAGATTATTATGATCTTCCGATATATTATGAAATCCGATTTAGATTATTATGATCTTCCGCTATATTATGATATCCGATTTAGATTATTATGATCTTCCATTATCTTATGATCTTCCGCTAATCGTTATTGGTCAACTGAGTAATTGAGGATATAAGTTGGATTTGTACCTATTGGTAAATAAAATGCTTATTGAATATATGCTTTTTTTTAATGGTTCGTTTTTCTTACGGTAGGCATAGCTTTTAAATCTTTATAGATTGCATTCCACTGTTATACAGTAATACATTACAATCAATTACATAGGTGCTCAAATAAATTTGTTTTTATGTAGTTTTTGAACTGGGGGATACAAGTTTACTTTGTGCACCTTTTGGGTTATATTTTATAAACCAAAACATTAGTTAAACATTTAAAATCTCCAGGGAATCGGGACAAAGCGTTATTTATATAAAGTTGTTTACTCTATCCCTTTACCTGCTCGTAGCAGTATGGTAATGACTTGCTCGCACTCAAGAGCAAAATTATTCATACGTACGGGAAAATGGCGCCAAGAGAATTACAATAAGGTGAAGGTTTTGGCTACATGAAAAAGATATAAAAATAGATTCCTTAAAGACTCTTCTATATGACCTTATCTTGAGATCGAGCTGAAACTGTATAACTAGAAAGAGGTGACACTCATAATGTATAGTAAAATTGCAGTTTAAACCTTTTGGATTGAGAAAAACGTTGAAATACTATTATCAAAATATTAACTGTAGTAATGAGTCAACTACTTTTCTGCAACTCACCACTTTCAATATCCCTTCCTGTAGACTCTACATTATATAGAAATATTGAAATACTTTTCCTTTATCAACACTCAAAATTCATACATTCAACCATTCTCCATTTTTTAGAATATCTATTGTCAACTCAAATCAAGGTCTTGAAAATGTAAGCAAAATAAATGAATTAAAAAATTTACTTTGTATTCATCACTTTAATAATATACACAGCCATCCACATGTTTCGAAAGCGATGCTTTCTTCGTCGGGAATATAAAGAATACTAAAAATAAAAATATATATATAATAGACAAATGTTAAAAATTAGAAAACAATAATGCAGCAATAGACAAATTATAAACATAAACAAAAATTGATTAAAATAGGAAAGTAATTAATCAAAAATGTAAAAAATATGTATTGTAAAATATTGAAAAACAAATCTATATAAGAAATTTAAAAAAACATAATGATAATATTATTATTAATATGAAAATAAATTCAAGAGATAGACATTAAAAAAATATGTATTTGATTATTTATTAAATTCTATTATTGGTTGTATTTGTATGCAAAAATATTAAACCTTCATTTATGCTTGACATTATAATTTTTAGTATTCTATGTATTCCTGATGAAGAAAGCATCGCTTTTGAAACATGTTGATATCTGTGCATATCAATAAAGTGGTGAGTTCAAAGTAAATTTGTTAATTAATTTATTAATGATGACGCCGCAAAGTGAATACCAATCTTTTGAAGAAATTATAAAATTAAGACTTTAATCACGAACTCAACCCAAAACTTGTTCAGGTTTCAACGCGATAATATTTTTTTAATGTATTAGTTTTGTCCTTATCTGTCATCGCTTTAATTTATATTCATCCACCACTAGGTACTCTGCTTAATTCTATAATTTCTCGTGCTTTCATTTAGTGTAATCTATGTTGTAGTACGCAAATGAATAAATAGTTAAAGCCTCTTTACTAGTTTAAACATTCCAAGTATGAAGATGCCAATATAATATCAAGGCTATTACAAACATTACAAACACGTTTTTAGAGGGGTGTGTAATTGGTAACTGCTTTTCCATTTATATGGGAGGCTCAGTAGGGCTTATGATATGGAAATACGAAAACAAAAAAGGGAGGCGGATAACATTGAATACACACCAGATTATACAGCGCCGAATCTGCCATTGGCGCAGATGGAACATGTAACCTGGCCGGAAAATTATGAAAGGCCTTCACAAAGCCTTTATGTTTACTATTGGCATCTGCTAAAACAAATTATAATATTTCAATTACGTTATGTTAATGGGGTACACCTTTAAAAACAGTGAATGAATTCTTTTTGATCCTTAATACATATGTGTGTAAGGACTATATTTGCAAATCTTTTTTTTATATGAATACCTGTTAGGTAACACAATAAAATAATCTAGTCGTTTGTAGAATATAATGTTCTAGACGCTAGTTAAATAAAGATACATCTGGTCGCTGGTTGCGCTCCGACCAATAGCGACACGTTTCCGGCTGGCCATCGTTGTTTTTGAGCAGTTAGGTGGTACAGCGTGCCCTTCGGGCGCCGGCCTCCCTACGTAGTTATCTGGCGTCCTTCCCAACATTGCAACAGTACATTGCAACTTGTTATCTTTGCATTGAACCTAAATATTAAAGGCAGTGACCGGTGCATTAACTCGCTGTGTCCTGCCTGACGTCGTACGTGTAAGATCCAAAGTCCCTAGACATCACACCTTTTTACGCTGAAGGGATCGTGACTCCCGTCGCAGACCACCTCTTGTAAGCAGAAATGTTTCACCCTCTTTTATGTGCTGTAATAACTGTGTCCTTTGAATATTATGCCTGATTTGTGATTCACCAGAGAGAGAGAGATTATCGAGCCTCAGATTAGAATAGATACTGCCCCTTGTTGTGAACCCCGTATGTAATTACCTGTAAATGTTTCCCCTGTAAAATAAACCCTGTCCAGAAAGCACGCATCTTTTTACTGGTAGCTAGTTACCTTCCGATATAAGGCTGCGGCCGATCTGCGACTTGAGACAGAGTTGTGATGCCTTTACCAATTGAGCTAACCTGGTGGAACCTGAGATCAGCCCCGCTTCTGGCCTCGATGTAAGTTAACCTGTCTCCAGCTATATCACTGACGCCCACGTGGGTGGTTCTTTATCACTGGAGCCTTAACGTGGAGACCCATCCTCTTCCCCTCTTATCACTGACGACCATCGTTTCCTTCCCTCGCCCCCTCTTATCATACCACACAAGAGTCCCAACTGCTCTCAACCGTCGGTAGCCAGTGAGACTATGGCATCCCCAATTGGGAATGTTGTGAGGATAAAGGTATTGTGGAGGGGATGGATAAGGGGAAGGGGGGGAGGAATATCTGGCTATTCAGATCTGGTCACCAAACGCGGCTAAAATCCATTTCAAGCAACGTTTCAATTCTGAATGGTGGTCTTTCACCAGGGCGATACTGAGAGTATCTTCCACTCTAGAACGTAAGCAAATATACTATATCTTATTTTTAAACGAATGAATTGTGAAAAAACACAAATTAATTAAATAAAATTGCCTTGCCCACGCCGGGATGTGAACCCGCGACCTTCGGATTTGTAGTCGAGAGCCTTACCCCTCGACCATGGAGGCCGTAATAGCCAAAACATGAATATATTTTTGTCTTTTTTATTACACAAATAAACCGATTTCTACATATTTACAACAATAAAAAACACTACTTAAAATACAGCTGGTATATTAGAACATATTATGTAATATTTATGTAGTTATTTCACATATTAGTATGTACTATTTTAAGTGAAATAAATAGAAGAAAAGAAAAAACAAGCGACAAGTTTGGGTATTTTGACTTCCATTACGTACGGAATTTTTTTTTTCCTTCCAGGAAAAAGCACATGATATTTTCAATTATGTAACTAAAAATATTACATAAATAATGTTTGTTATTGTTGTAATAAATGAATATTATAGTGGTCTCATAAACGGTTGATTTGGTCATTAAATTTAACGATTAACTCAGTTGTCATTATATTAAATTAATGATCTTAAATTACGTAATTTCAGGTTCAAAGAGTTATAGGACTACTAACGAATGTATTGAATGACAAACTATATTTACGTACAGAGAGGGTTTTTAAATAAGTCTCATTGGGATCAATGGGGGGAAGAATTTCATACTTTTTGCACATGTCGCAAAATATTATAGGTCCAGCCCTGAATGTATAAAGGGCAAAGCAATTAATTCTAAGGGAGCCTGTTATAAGGGAAATGTTTCTATTACCCAGCCTAAGGGTTTAATAAACTTTTTAGATTTATCAGCAGCACATAGCACCACCATCCCCTTTTCAATAATTGCGTCATAAATTAACGAAAATAATTAGAATTAAAGTCACTGCGTGCGAACGCGAGTCTGGTTTTCGTTTTCCCAGTGTAATTAAAATAATAACGAATAAATGTACAAAATAACATATCATTTCTTAAATTGTGATCAATTTTAACAAAACTCACGCATGGTTAATGTCATCACAATGGAGGAAATGGTTGGCTGAATAAAGGGAAAAATTAATTTCAACCTCAAAGTACTAAATCCAGTTACTGCGTATTATATTACTGTTTATATTTATATGAGGTTTCAACCTTCTGAATTGTATATGGTACTGGCTGAAGTACTCGGCGTTGCCCAATGTTATGAATGATTTGGAGTGAAGTTTTGCGGTTGTGATGTCTTACCCCTGCCACTACCCCTACCCAGTAATTTTCATCTTATTTTGAACGTCAAATGTGCAAAATTTCAAGACGTACCAAAATTCTGCTTTAAGGAGTGGGTAAGGGAGATGGGGAGATTTCTCGAAATCCCAGGTAGACAGTGACCTTTCTTTCGTTGTGATGTGTTACCCCTACCCCTACACCTACCCAGTAATTTTCAAGAAGTACCAAAATTCTCAAAAAGTTCGTAATTAAACCATAGATTTGTATGAAAACATACACGCAGACACTTTTATTCATGTTCATATATAGAAAATAGATGGATGATTCCTTATCACATCCTCGTTTCATAACTTCGATGTAATTCAATTTATTTGTTCGAGTTTGTTTGTTCACTGAAGTATGCTGTTGTGAAGGTGAAATATACTAAATTAAAAAATAAAACAATAACTTTTGTTTATTTTTATTTATACTTTTGCCGACCGGGTTTCGCTACTAGCGTTGCTTCTTCAGGGCAGTATACAACCAAACTATGAACTAAGATACACGTGCATTATAGATTGATAAAAACAGGCGAGTGGGGGGCCAAGGGTGAGAGATCAGCAGGTACCTGACTGGGAAGGGTGTGTACTTTGTTTATTGGGAGCAATTTATGAATTGGACTTTTATTTAAATTTATTTGATTATTAATGAGTCTACTATTTGTGCTTTTGGTTTTAAGGAAAGAAATTTAGAAGCGTTAGAAATAAGGATTTCTAACGCTTCTAAATTATCTAGTCGAATGCCTATTCCATTTTTATGCAGTAAACTAGTGCCTGTATTTTTATTAAATTCCGAGAAACCCATTATTATTGAGACATCTTAAGTATTCTTTTACCCGAATATTAACATTACGCGACGTTTTGCCTACGTAAAATGCCAGGCAATCGTTGCATTGAAGTGAATAAATGCCCGAGTGGTCTTAACTTTCTTATTTATCTTTACAATTAATTAAAAAAATACCTATACTATTATCTGTGTAAAATGCTGGTTTATCCATAATTAAACAAATCGCAATAAATAAAGGTTATAGTGAAAACTTATTCAATAACATCCTAAATAAAAAGTAAAAAAAATGTCGTTAAATAAATTTTTATTTAACAGTACCCCCCCTAATAATAATATAATAAATAATAATAACTAACCCTACCGATGGCGTAGAATATTGCATATCAATAACTTTTCTCAACAAAGCATGAAAAACCTTCCGCCAGATATTAAACATTCTGGATATACAGAGCCCCAGATTCCTACCTACCCGTCATATCCCTTTCCTTCGCAGAATTTCCTCCCCTTCATTTTCTTAAAAAAAACTCTCCGTACAGCATCTCCAAAGATGACATAGGTCCTGAGGGAAACTATTTTCCGCAGAGATAGTATTTTTTTTAAAGTCCGATCTGTTCCCAACTTTTTGGAGCCAATGGAATACCCGATTGGAGTAGATTGCGAGACTGAAAGGGGTGGCGATGGGAAGAAATAGGAAAGGGGAAAGATGAGATGTACCTGGCTATTCAGATCTGGTCACCAAGCACGGCTGAACCATTTCAAGCAACGCTTGCAACGTTTCGATTCTGAATGGTGGTCTTTCACCAGGGCGATACTGAGAGTACCTACGACTATGGAGGCTGAATAAATAGGGGATGAAATGAGTTGGGAAAGAACCCCGTTTGTAAGTATTTGGCTATTCAGATCTCGTCAGTAAACACAACTAATGTAATGCTATTTAGATCTCGTCAGTAAACACAACTAATGGTATTTTAAGTAACGTTTTATTTTTTTAATTATGTTCTTTCGCCAGGGCGATACTGAGGGTATTTTACACTCTAGAACTGCTCTGGATACATGAAATTGCTATGCTTGAATAGTTTTAGGATTATTTTATGTACCCCTCATACATATTTTTGTAACGTTCGCTAGACATGAGCAAATTCGTTGTCGGTGAAACTATTCCGTCCGATTCTCCTTGACCCGAATTCATTCATTAAATTCACCCATTGAATTAATTCATCGATTTTTTTCTTTCAATTCATTTATTGAATTCATTCATTGAAATCATTCATCAAATTAATTCGTTGAATCCATTCATTTTACCCATTCGTTCAATTCATTTTTTCAATTTATTTATTGAAATCAATCATTAAATTCATTAATTGATTTAATTAATTGAATTCGTTCATTGCATTCATTCATTCAATTTATTTGTTTAATTAATTCGTTGAATGTATTCAATTCATTCATTGAATTCATGATTTAATGAAATAGATTATTTCATTGAATTCATTAATTTAATCGATTCATCATTTCATTGAATTCATTCATTTGATTGTTCTGCACCGATGTAGTTCACAATCGGCGTAGGGCTAGTTATTGGAGAGCTTAATCGCAGAAATACTTTTACGCGAATTTGGTCGCTAGTTTGAAAGGTCTTTGGAATGAAGAATGAATTTCGTTTCAAATTGGGAATCACATTCAATATATCATCAAGAGAATTCGTTATTTTGTTTCATTCAGTCAGTTTCATCCATGTCTAGTTATCTACCCGATTTAGTGTTTATTTCACTAGACTGGCACTATAGTCGTGAGTGTACATTCAAAGAAATGCTCCAACTTTAAGTATTTGAATTTTGCACATAAAATACAAAGTGAAGTTGTCTACCGAACTGATTTTCATCTAGGGGTCTTAAGTCAATAATACTGACAGAGCCAATTTATATCCCCAATCCCATCCCTTGGAGAATTCGTCCGAGGGAGCTCGCTGGCTCTCAGAAATACTTAGTGGTTATCAAATGTAGTATTGTTCCCTAAGCCCTTCTTTCAGTGGGTAAACCTTTGCTGCTTACTGTACTTCTTGCTCGCCCATTATTCAACGGATTAAAAATAACTTAAGAACCATTATAGAAATAAAACTAACTGTAATAGGTAGAAAATAGTTAATTATTTCGATGAAAATGTATTCGTCTTTATTTTAATTTTGAAATTAATTTTGATTGGTAGGATACAATGATTTTACTTTCTGGGAATTTGTACGAAATACATCTACTCAAATAATATTTAACTGTTTTTTCGGTTATGTACTTATTATGTACTCTAAAATATCTGTAAACACAAAAAATACACCGAACAGTCCTGGTAGATGGAACTCTGATTTCCAACATTTGATAATATAGCTTGGCAATAAAAAAATGATGACATCTAATAAATTAGAGCTATTTTTTTTTCAGGCTATCCAATTTGTCTTTGAAATCTGTTTTACACATTAAAATAATTTCTCATTCGAGTTTAGCAGTTCAATTTAAAGAAACAATTCAAAACACAATAACTTGATTATATTTACTTTTTATTTTATTTATGATTCTGATTTGTGAACTAGATTTTGTTTTATTTTGATTTAACATCTAAAGAATTAATCTTTTTGTACCTACGTAATAATTTTAATAATATTTTTTGTGAAAAATCACCTCGAGGGCGTTGTACAAATATTACTTCCTATTCTTTAAAGTGAAAACGGTGTCGACTCCAACAAGAGTCAAAATAGAAAAACTACAAAACGATATTGTGAGAAGTTTGTATGAGAGTTGTGTAGAGAGGAGATTGAATGAGAAGGAAATGAACGGTCTTAGTATAGATGAAACATGGAACCACATAAAAGTGAGTCTCTGTGAATCTGCTAGAGAGGAATGTGGAATAAGTACGCAAGGTAGGAAGAAAGGCGATGCATGGTGGGATGATGAAATTAAAGTACTGGTCTCAGAGAAGAAGAAAGCGTGGTTATGTGTGATAGCGACTGGCAATGCTCCTAGTGAAGAACGGAACAAAGCGAAAGAAGTATACAAGGGATGTAAGAAAAGAGTAAGTGTTGGAGTGAAAGAACGAAAGAAACGTCTGGAAGAGGAAGAAAGAATCAAAATGACAAAACACTTCCAAGAAAATATTAAACTGTTTTGGAAGGAGGTCAAAAAGTCCCGAAATGGTCCAGAAAGCGGATGTATGAAAGTGATAAAATCAAAAGATGGAAAAATGTTAACGAACGAGAAAGAAATAAAAGTGAGATGGATGAAATACTTTGAAGAGGTTTTTGAAAGCAACCCGACTGAAAGTGGTTCCAGTGGCGAATCAGGTATGAATGACGATGGCATGAATGATCCCAAAATCAGCATGGATGAAATAAAAAGAGCGATTAAATGTGTGAAGAATGGTAAGGCTGTTGGTTTCGACAATATTGCTGTTGAATACTTTAAAGGAGATAGCCGTATAATTCTCACATGGTTATGCAAGCTTTTTAACCAGTGTTTAGAGGAGGGTTACACGCCATTAGATTGGAGGAGGGCTGTGATCATGCCTCTATACAAAGGTAAAGGGTCACGTATGGAATGTGGAAATCACAGGGCTATTAGCCTGCTAAGTTCAGTTGGAAAGCTGTATGGTAGGATATTGATTGAAAGGGGAAAACGAAAACAAAAGATAAAATATGGGATGTGCAAGGTGCATTTATGAGCGGAAGGGGGTGTATGGATCAGATTTTCTCATTGGGTATGCTAACAGAGAAGTTTCTGGCAAAAAACCAGAAACTCTTCTGTGCCTTTGTAGATCTACAAAAAGCGTACGACCGAGTTGATAGGAAAAAATTATGGAAGGTATTGTCCAAGTATGAAGTGAATACGAAACTCATACAGGCAATCGCGTCTCTGTACGAGGAAAGCGTTGCATGTGTTAGGGTAAACGGTGATTTTACGGAGTGGTTTGACATCACAAAAGGTGTTAAGCAAGGCTGCATAATGTCACCGTGGTTATTTAATCTATACATGGATAATTGTATGCAAGAATTGAAAGAGGTGGGCTTGGGCGCGGAAATGAGTAATCTGAAAGTATGTTGCCTGTTGTATGCGGATGATGCGGTGCTGATTGCTAACAGTGTGGAAGATCTACAGTCCCTTGTATCTAGGATGAATGAAGTATGCATGAAGAACGAGCTAATGATGAATGTAAGTAAGTCTAAAGTCATGGTGTTTTGAAAGAGAGAGTGCGAAAACAGTGTGCAATATAGTTGTGAATGACGAATACTTGGAGCAGGTCGATGAGTTTGTATATTTGGGAAGTATGTTTACGAGAGATGGAAAGACTGATAGGGATATTGAAAGAAGGGTGAATGCAGGAAACTCCATTAATGGAGGACTGAACGCGGTTGGCACTAACAAAAAGTTGTCCAAAGAAGCGAAGCTAGCAGTCCACAATGGAGTGCTGATACCAACCCTGATGTATGGCAGTGAGGCATGGAATTGGCAGAAGAAGGATGAAAGTAAACTGAATGCCGTAGAAATGAGATCTCTGAGACGAATGTGTGGTAAAACCATGTATGATCGTGAGAAAAATATTGAAATTCGTAAAGAATGCAAGGCTGATGTAAGCGTAATGAGTAAGATTAAGAAAGGGACGCTTAGATGGTTTGGGCATGTGGAGCGAATGAACGAAGAAAGGAGTGTAAGAAGAATGTATGACGCGAATGTGAATGGAAGAAGAAGCCGAGGACGTTCGAGGAAGACATGGCACGATCAAGTGAATCAAATACTTGAGTCGGGCCATGTCAGAAGTCGGAATAATAGAAGAGAATGTATGAGACGATGTATGAATGTGAATGAAGCAAGAGGTGTATGCCAAGATCGAGTTGTTTGGCGGTCCGTCCTCTCTGCCTACCCCTGCGGGGAAACGGCGTGATGGTTAGTTAGTTAGTTAGTTAGCAGATACAGAAAACATACTTACATTCCAGAAATTGAAAATTATTTGATGTAGAATCGGAAAGTGTCACTAATCGTCCAAAATACGCATTTGGACCATTGCGCTATTTTTAATTTACTTTCATATTCCTATGAGCCATCTTGATATTGTCATTTGAAACCTATAAAACGAATGAAGCGCCCTCAATTTTGTCAATT
Source organism: Halesus radiatus (assembly GCA_022606495.2). Classification (NCBI taxonomy): domain Eukaryota; kingdom Metazoa; phylum Arthropoda; class Insecta; order Trichoptera; family Limnephilidae; genus Halesus; species Halesus radiatus. The sequence continues at coordinate 89,153 of JAHDVE020002202.1, read as the reverse complement.
TTTTAATGTCAGACCGTGCCTACTAAAACTTTTACTGGCAGCATGGCAATCTTGCATTTATGGCACCTCATAATAATTTATCCAGGATATATATATTAATAGTAAATTTCACACAATTTGGGCATTAGGTGATTGATGACAGTAGATAAAAAATATAAAAATCTTTAACCTTATTCCTAAGGTCTGTTTTAAGGGAATATGTAAACCATCCATTATTCAAATTAATTAAAATTATTTCCACGATACTAAGATTGCATAGGAATTTTAATTGATTTCGAATAGGAAATACTTTTTGAGACTTGTTGCAAATATTCCGTTGGAAAAAATATTCACCGGCTTTACAGCTTCAGTTTCAGGAACTCGAGGGCGTGAATTCTCGTTAGTTTTAAGTGATGTCAAATTAAAAGAACGAACGTTCTTGAAATAGTTCTGCGTTTCTTTTTCAATGAACTGGGGCATAATTTCGTTCGTTAGATTCCAAGGGGTTGTGGTAAGAAGATAGTGAAGATAATTATAAAAACATTGAATTATGTCGGAGTTGAATATTGAGTGAATTAATAAATAGAAAAACGATTTGTTTCCTTTATCCAATATGCAAAACAGAAAATAGGTAGAAAAGAGGAACGTTATCGTTTGATAAATTTAGGAAAAAAAACTGATTTCAGTAGAAATGACATCCATGAGGCGAATTTGTGGTAAAATCAAGTATGGGGACAATATAAAAGCATGCTCGACCGACGTAATGTACTTCCCAAGGATCCTTTTTCAAATCTCCTTCCCCTCCCCACTACCCTCAGCCTTACAACATACCCCAATTGGGGATGCCACAGTTCCATTGGCTCCAGATGGTTGAGAGTAGTTGGGACTATTTACTGGCGGTATTTTAATAAAAAACGTTATAAAATTTAATAAGGGGACACTTTAAATGCCTTTGATAAGTAGAACAGAAGGACAAGCGTCAGCAGAATAGATATATTCAGCGTGTGATGAAATACTAAGCCCCGGGAAGACACAAAGCCGTCAAGTGAATCAAATACTTAAATAGGGTAATATGTATACAATCATGAAGATTGGCGATTTTGTGCAGTGAACTCACATAAAAAAGATAATAGACAAACTTTATTATAATTATACCACATTATAAAAAGCGCGCTATTCAAATACTGCGCTAAAATATCCACTCCTTCGTATTAATACTGCCAGAGAGTGAGTCCAAAATGTATCCCATACGTCCGATATGAAATCAGCACCAACGAAGTTTTCTGTTCTTAGAAATAGTTCATACAAAAACTTACTCGTTGCGTTTCAGCGCACACCGTGCAAGCGTGTAAACTTTAGGAATTTGTTAGCTGATACCAAATTTGTACGGAATGGTATTTTGCAAGAATCGGTAGATTTTTTTCTGTGATTTTTGTGTTTTAAGTAGATATTAAATTAAGTTAATTACTTAAAATGTTACTTAACATTTTGAATAATGATCAGTTTCTTGCGTAAATTACGATTTTAATATTAAAAACAATGTAAATAACCTACGATATTATATATTCATTAGCCACATACGTTTTAATTAGCTGAATTGTGAAAGTGAATGAAAAGGACCAAAATAGGATTGTATATGTTTTATTATTATATACTTGTATATTATGTATCATGTAGATCAGGCTATTACTATATTTATTTTTAAAAATATATTATCTACAAATTAAAAACCTTTCCCTTTATAACTTCTCTCTGTCATGCATTTATACTTAATTATACATTCATATAGATATCATAAATATATTACACTTATATACTTACTATGAATCATGTTCTTTGTTTGTTAACTTAAAACCATTTTTTTCTTTCGGTGCACAAAATTATTTAAATGTTAACATATGTAAAAGCCCATCGGGGCGTTAAAAATTAATAAATAAACATATGAGAGAATATTTTTCTCCCTTTTTATCTCCGATTGAACTCCCAATGAGAACCGCCACTGGTGATGGAATAACTGGACGATGTGAGCCTGTGATCAATGTGGATGAAGCGAGGTTTATGTGTCAAAACTCAAAACAGAATTGGGGGGTGTTCCATCTTCTCAGTCTACCTTTGCGGTGAAATGTGGGATGGCAAGGGAGTTAGTTAGAAACGATATTTTGTTTCCTGTTTCGAAAAAAAACTCTCTTTTCTTCTGACTAATAGCGAAAAAAAAAATAACTTTTCGCTTTACTCCCAAAAATTAATCTACGCCTACGTAAAGCCAAAATGTTACAACTTTACTAATTGGGTTTCATCGTTGAATTTCTTATATATCATACTTATTGTTTTCGTGGAGACATAAATACTATTACCCAGTATAAAATATTCGTAATCATATTTTGTAGTAAAGCAATATTATAATGGATACATTACAGTAAGCCCATTGTGAAATTTGGGAAAGTGGGCTTTCATAAAACGCGAGGAAGTAAGTCTCTGGTTCAAAGTTTTAATGGTTAACAAATAATACATGTTGTGAATACAATCGGTTAATAATCCCTCCATCGGCGGCCCGTGACCTTTACGTGTTGGAGATTCCTACAGGTTCCTAACCTTTTGTAAGTCGCGGCCCACCTTTACAACAAATGTATTTATGCATTGCAAAAACGATAAAAATATCACAAAACAAAATTCTTTCCAATCCTTCTATTGATATGCTTGGTGTAACACTAAGTGACCAGCTCAGGTACGGGGGCTCCATCGAAATCAGAGTAAAGTTAACCTCTCAGAAGCTGGACGTGCTGGACAGAGCCCGCAGATACTTTAATAGTACACAACTGCTGACCCTGTACAAATTGCAAGTGCGCCCCACTGTAGAATTTGGCAGCCACCTCTGGTCGAAAGCCCCGAAATATCTGAAAAAACCCTTGACTCTTTGCAGAAACGGGCGGTTCGTTCGATAGATTCGCCTATCTTAACAAACGGCTTGCAATTTTTGGAGCACAGACGTCAAGTGGGAATGCTGTCCTTGTTCTATCGGAATTTTAATGCGCCAAACGTGCACCCAACATTTGTACACGGTTGAAATTTGTCACATGAGAACGGGTCGCTTCTACGACTCGTTCTTGTTTTCAAAAGCTCGTCTGTGGAATGATTTGCCGGTCTCTATTTTTCCTCCCTCCTACAACATGGGTCTCTTTAAGACCCAGGTTCACTCCTTCCTATCCTCTAAATACCCTCCACACAGCATCCCAAAAGATGACATAGGCCTTGAGGAAATTTATTTTCCTCAGAACCTCCTGTGAAGAGAAAAATTCAAACATAGGATATAAGTAACAAGAGCGATAAAATTTGTCAAAAAACGTAGAATCTACAGTGGTACACTCTGACCTTTTATACTAGACACCCAGATGGCTCATAGGAAGATGAATACGTGTTTGAAAAAGCACAATAGTCCAAGTGCATATTTGTTCTTTAACGAAACGGTGCTCAGAAATTAGAGGTACTTTCCGTCAAGCGATGATTCTACATCGTATTCTAAAATAAATATAATACGATGGATAAAGTTTAACCTCAGAAACTATAGACTCTAGAGACAACACTTTGCGAAACCCCGTTTGGGGTCGCGACCTTTAGGTTTGGAACCCGTGTGCTAGAGGTTTAAACGGAAAAAAATAATGCTTTCATAAGCTTTTCAGGAAATTGGTACAGCTCTTTTGAAACCTTGAAAATCATCAAAGAATAAACTCACTATTTTAAATAGGAAAAAAATCGCCTACCCAAAGCAATATTGATATTTCAATGTTTTCAGATCCCTAGTAGAAAAAAATACATCACCCGCCATTGACACCAAGACAACATTATTTTTCAACTAAATACCTGCGCGAAATAATAATTGATCCCTCTCCAACTTTATAAGGGCTCAAGTACTGTTTACATTCATACCCACGTGTATGTTAATATTGCTGATGGATCAACGTTTTCGAGCCTTATTCAAGTATATAAAATCTTTGAAAATAGATTAAAATTGGCAAAATTCTATTAACCAAATATTTTGTTTAAGATTTTTTTGTGAGAATTGTTTTTTGAATTTTTCTATGGGTGTTTTCATGCTTCGAGTAAATGTTAAAATATACATTTTTACAAATAATTCATATTCATAATATTCATAATATTCGTAAGTGACTCCTAAATTATTCCTATAATATGAAGCTCAATATTTTAAATATCTTATGTAGATTTGTTACATATCAAACGTCAATTTTTTTGTATAGATTTAAATGGATTGATTATCTAAATAAATTCATAAATACATTACAATCTCATTCGTTCTAATTATTTTGTTAATTTGATTTTAGAAACAATTTATTTTTATATGTACCAAGACATTTTTCTTCTTTTTTTTTAAATTTCGCCTGAAAGGCGATTATATAAATTACCTAATGGCTTGCTTGCCATATTGTGGATGGTGTTTAAATGTATATTATGTTGTCGTGTGAAGTGTGTATATGTACTCTTGACATTTTAATTAATTATATGTTTGTATGTATGAGTTTATTATTTATTTTATATATTAAGAGATTTATACTATGTATAGTTTTCTTTTCGTTAACAGTTTTGTTTTCTCGTATAATTTTTTGGTGAATGTTCTTGAACCAAAGTTAAATTAGCTTTTTGATTGCCTTGTGATACAACGGAGCGAATTGAACTCTCTAACTGGCTTCGGTATAAAATCCTCCGTGCGAATTTCCACAATCCAGGAGTGTGTTTGTGGAATACATGATTGATCCTCCAAACCGATTTATTTGTCTGGATAGGAAAATTTTAGAAGGCTTTCGGGGTTAAGAGTCGACAAGGATAAAGCATGGACTTATTACTTATACTACGACGGGGCTAAGGAATTGTAGCCTCTGAGATAAATCGGTAATAAATCTTAACTGGGCTCTTTGGGAAATAATACCGTGTTTATATTAAAAGGAAGCTGAGCCTTGTGGCCTATGACTTCCGGGCTCTGACAAATTATGATTTATTTCCAAGATGTAAAGTACACCTTGATCTTTCAGAATCAATTTAATTTCAAAAATGTTTCGATGGAAAGGGTTGGTGTAGTATTTCACCGTGTGGGTTCTAGGTGTTAAGATTGTTATACTCGTATTGTACGTAGATTCGCAATATAAATGAATTAATTAATTTTATATTTAATTATATTTTGATAGTAGAAGGGGTAATTTTTTTTTGTTTACCACCTTATTAACCCCCAAATTATTGCCAAAGTTATCCCTAAATTCGTTAAAATTTTATTTCTTTAATGGCCTATATTTCATAATTCACAATGTAAATAAATAAAAAACTTCTAACCCGTCCTAGATATTTGCTATACCTTTTGATTAAAAAAAATCATTCGGTTTAGTAATGAGAATTTTGGCATCAAATCCAAAATTCAGTTTTGTATGAAACAGGCCGCGCAGCCGTTCCCCTTAAAGTGTTTATGCACCGGTTTCGAATGGATTAATTCCGCCAGCTCCGAAGAGAATCTTTCCTTTGGAATACATATAACGCAGATCCACCTTTATTCTGGAGTTCAACAAATTGCTTTTCAAAGGTTAAACGAGAATTATCTTATGAGAAGTCCCTTAGTACTCGTATCTAGATGAAAGAATTATTGAAACTGTCGTAAGCGAAAATACCTGGCATATTTTATCTCAGATGAACTGCAAGTCAACGAGATAAAATTCGAGTATATTATGATGAGAGCAATATCCGATGGAGCAGAAATGCTCTCGAGACGTTTTTACTATTGCGCTGTTCAAAGAATACTGCTCAATACATTCCGCACGTTTCAATATACCTCAAAACTGTGGGTCGACTGTACACGTACACCTTTCCAATGGCGAAATCTGAAGTTGACTTAAAATGAAGCTCATCGTCAACTCTTCCGGCTTCCGGGAGGCGTTGCAACGACACGGAAATATTAATAGAAGTGCGTGCGTTCTCTTACTATTTTAGAGCATTTCTCCGATACGACATGGTACGAACATGCCCATATCTAACACCATAATCACTGTCATGTCTTTCTGAGCGGAGTTCCCCTAAATGTCTCCCATAGAAGCATGCACCTTAAAGACAGAAAACAATTAACTATCCTCCACAAACTGAATTAAATCAATTAATTGTTCGCATAAATGAGTACCTTAAACATAAAATCAAACGGTACCCAACCACCTTGTTCTAAATTTGATTGTGACTATGTTCGCTATAACAACTTACATGTGGGAAAAATAAATTATATTTTCCACAAACATTATCTACGGCCTCCGTGGTTGAGTGGTTACGATCCTTGGCTACTAATCCGGAAGTCGCTGGTTCATCCCGGCGTGTGCAAGTAAATTTTATTTGATTAAATTGTGTTTTTCCACAATTTACTAATTAAAAATAATATGTTGTATATTTGCGACACGTTCCAGAGTGGTAGATACTTTCAGTATCGGCCTGGTGAAAGACCCCCTTTCAGAATAGAAACGTTGCTTGAAATCACTTACCCGTTTTTGGTGACTAGATCTGAATAGCCAGGTTCTTTCGTCTCTCCTTCTCCTTCTTAATACCTTCAGCCTTACAACATACCCCAATTGGAGATTCCATAGTCTCACTGGCTCCAGATGGTTGGGAGCAGCTGGGACTCTTGTGTGGTATCACATTAAAAAAAAATAATCAACAATATCATAGTTGTACTCGAATTTTAAAAAGGCGTTAATTGTAGTTAGGTACCTACTCGATTTATTTTTTCCATTTCCAATATAAACATTATGCATTTCGATGTAAAGGACCGCAGTATGCTACCGCTGCAAACTTTTAGAAATACACCATTTATTTGTGAATCATTTTACCTCCATTCGAAAACGTCTTTCGAACTTGTCATTAATTGTCATTTTATATTCATTTTTGTAGGGTTTTACGAATGCACGTAATCATCATATTTAATCATATAATATAGTCACGATATCGCCTGAATTTCAGCATTGTTTGATCGAAATCTTATTTAAAAATTAAACCGTATTATGGTAACTAGCTTATATTTTTTGCAGTATTGTATAAAGCTGAAAACGTTACGCTGATCTAGAAATTATATACCCAAAAAATCTGTTCAAATTTCATGACGGCAGATCTCAAAGTTATCAGAGTTTGTTGCTTACGACGTCACTTAACCAGATTTTCCTTGAGATTCCAGATATCCCACGATATTTTCGATAGATTAACCACCAACTCGATCCCCTTCGGTTAGACTTGGCGGAAAGATGAAAGAGGTTTCACGTGCCATTACTGCAACATCCTGGATAATTCCTCATCTGTGTCCGGCCTAATGAAGCGGGCTCCCCTTTCTTGTCTCCTGTCTTACCTCCCACACCCTCCACCCTCTACCTCCCTACAGCCAGCGCCAGATGCCGCGCCTTTCTGCTTCAAGGCGTGTTTGTTTTATATGAACCATTGCCTGCTAAACAAGTCAATTATTCGAATAAGCAAAAAAAGAAACAATCCCAACCAGAAGTATTAAACTTACATCCCGGTGCGACCGGTACACCAGAGGGCACCGCTTTGTTAGGACTTGGAACACGTGCCCTGACAATAGGAAGGAGATTGGAATTCAATCAGCCGGTCGTGTTTGTTCTACCGTTGTTACGCTTTACCATAAGGACCATTATCTGCCAAACAAGCCAATTATTTGCAAAAGGAAAAGTATAGAAAACGCGGGTACTAAATTTAAATTACAAATGCGAGGTCTTTTAAAGGTCCGCGTAATTAAGTTTCAACTTTTTAATAACGATAGAAATTTTAAAATGGTTTGGTGGGTAGGATGTTTCGGCTAGCAAAGGGTGGATTGAGCTCGATTTTCACAGCGTATACGAGGTACTCTCTTTTAAACACGAATTATGCATAGTGAAAAGCTCTATTCTTAGTATGTTATGGTTAAAAAAAACTGATACTTCCAACCTTATTCTTACGTCAGAGAGTTTTCAAAAAAACTGAATACATAAGAAAGTCTAATTTGGTCCGAAGTGACATGCACTAAACTGGCAGAATTTTATGTAAAATGCTTCACTTTCATTATATTCATTTAGTTTTTCTATTTTTCTCATATTTTCTAGTATAGTTACGTAAATTAAATTATATCTGTATTATTCACTCCAACTAAGAAAAACATTGTTAATATTTTTTCCGTGCCCATTTTAGACCGTTTTTCATGTGGTTTCTTACATTCTCAATGATTTTTGTTTTTCTTGCTATACTATATAAAACAGTGGAGACTTTATTGGTTAAAGCATATAACTAAAGCGGCTTCTAACACTCATAAGTTACGTAAGTATCTCAAGGTAAAATTACTAATGTAAGCAACATCGTAAGTTGATGATTCAAATAATTTCAGGTTTTTGGAAAGGATATTTTTTTGTTCATAAATCATTAATTTTATTATTTAAACCTGATCTTAACTGAGATCGACTAAAAGAGTTTACCCAAATTTTCACCGGTTAGAAAACTAACTGCTGGAAAATGATTAAAAATAAAGAATAAATATATATTTTTTAAATTGTCCTATTACGTTAAAAAGAGGTTTAGTATACGTAATTTTCTCGTGAAAACCATATAAAAAATAACACTAGGTAAAACACAAATAAGTACTATGAAAACGGAAAGAAAATAAATTATGTAAGTCCAAAAGTCTTAGAAATATTATTTATTTTTCAGGCGATGAAAAAGTTTTCCGAAAATGAGCAACCTTATTTTCGATTAGCCGTCCAAACCTTTCCAATAAAACATATTCAAAGTCGGCTGCTGTCGTTCGGACACTCGGACGTTAATTTATTTTATTATCTACTTCTGTATTTTGCTCGTTTAGATTCCCGTTATTCTTAATATATCTAATACTATTTTTAATTTAAATTTAAATTTTACATTACACTAATGCCTCTACTTGTATTATTTTGTTCGATATTTTTAATTCCCTATCGTGATTTTTGTTTTTTATGTACGAACATTTTTCTTGACTCAGTTTTTCTTTTAAGATATTCGGGCAAACTGAACTCAAAAACATTTTTATTATGTACTTACTGTCCACCTCCCCTTTTAGGGAGTGGAAAATTAACCACATCCCTACAATCCGAGGCAGTCATCTACTTCTGACTAGCCCTAGCCGGATCGGATCACTGTGCATTTCCCGCTGGAACATGCTTGGTGGTGACGGCCTTCCCGTCTCCTCAACTCAGTGATACGCTCCCGGCCGTCCGGGCCCCTCCATATCCCTAGGGTCTCTGGGTATTTTTTACCCCCTCTCCCAATCACACTTTTCTTAGGGGATAAACCTGACGATTGGCGGAATGTCTCCTGGGAAGAGTGGCGGGAACAAGAATCCACCTCGCACTACTTCAAAGGAACTGCCGTAGTGTGCTGGCAAAGGCTCATCCAGAGTACTCCTAGTTAACCTAATTTGTTTCTCCTCTTTACTGTTTTATGTTAGTATTTCTCCACGTCCCACCATAGTCATCAACGGACGAGTAGAGCAGAGCTTTCATATTTACAAAAGCCACTTTTATCGACGGTAAGCATATACTAACCATTCTGGGATGTGGTATTTTACTAACCTCCTTCTAAGCTAACGCTATGCAAGGACATTTAAAGGTTTACAATCATTTATAACCTTAGCTTTGTTGAACTAAAAAAATAGAGTACTTGACGTGCAGGGTGCAAGGAGTAACCATACGTTACTTATACCGGGGTGAAAAAGTGGTAGATAACCTCAACTGTCGTTCGGACGGGACGAAAGCACCTGGAGATTTTTTTCCCCCAAGCCAACTTCTAATCCAAAAATTTCTTTGAGCCTTACATCTTTTTTGACAAAATGTAAAAATTATGACCGTAGCAACTTATTGTTACAAACGTATTGGTCGCTGTAAACACTTGCGTAAGTTATGAATATTCAAACATACTTTTAAGTAACTTCTCAAAAACTTACGTAAACAGCAAATTTAACTTAAGAGAGTAAAGCTAGACTAAAATCCACAAAAAAAATTTATTTTAAAATGGGAAAAAAATTGTTGAGGCAATTGGGTTTCAAGTTTCAACAGTGATCAACATATGTAGGTACCAATGTAACAATCACGATTAACGAAGATATTTTGTTTGTCGGGAATGACGAAGAATGTCGGAACATGATAATATATCTCCCTACTCTGGGGAATGTTCCCCATTCAAGTCTAAGTTGCGGAATACCCCTTTAGCGAAATACGAAGTACGAGTATGATGAGAAGCCCGCAATAATTCTGTTAAAGTTCGTAGCATTATTGTCCCGGCTGTATGTGAACTTTCCTAACACAATAAACTTGGCGGTATAACTCGTCGGAATTAGGAGCTTGAGGCTCGTGGCCCAATGATGAAATTATTGAAACCGTAACTGCATTATTAAGTTCATAAAATTAAAGCCATACCGGTGTTGCGTAATCGAATTGCCCTGATGGAATATTGGGTGAAAAGCGAATGGTGAACCACAGCGTAAGGCGATATCACTATTTCGATTAATATATACTACGAATCGGTTTACATTATGAAAACCAAAAAATATGCTATGGATAAATTGAATATTTTACTAGATATTCCTCTAATAATAATTAAAATAAATTTCTTAATTACGTTTCAAAAAATATAAGCGTAAACCTCTAAAAAAAAATTTTTCAATTGTAAATTATGAATGCATGTAGGAAACAAGTTTTTAAAAATACTGCTCTATAGCTAAGATTATTTGCGAAAGACTCCCTTGACAATTTTTTTCTTACAAAACACATCACAAAATAAATAAAAATACGCTTTTAGCGCTTACAACAAACATTTCAAAACGCCGGTTGCCAAGCGAATTTTATATCCCTATTACCTATATTCGTGGTGACATAAGACACAAGTAGCTCGTAGTAAATATTTTTGGCTGGTATATTCCTCATTATGGATAGGACGGTTTCACGAGATCTCGCGCTCGGTGCAGTAAATACCGACTATGATCGGAACAGCAAAATTCCACAGCATTTTATTTATTCAACAATGTATGTTTTTTTAGTATTTTTTTAGCTTTGTTCACCCTTGAGGCGATGTTTCACAAAAAATTGTGTTTTACAAAATGATCCAAATATTCGCATTATTTTCAACCCTTTACGAAAAGGGGAACAAATTTTAAAACACATTTTTTATTGAAACATATTTGTTAAATTTTACAAATTTGAAAAAACAAATTGTGTTTTATGTCTTCCTGCATAACAATCCCATAAGTTAACTCATTTTGGGAAAAGAGAAATTTACATTATATAAGTCGTACAAAAAAAGATACGTAACTGAAGTAGAAATAAAAACAAGAGACAAGGATGTACGCAGTCATATTGTTTGAGCAAAATGCGGACGATGCACTGATTTATGTTGCAGAAGATAAATATTAGAAAGCAAATCAGCACGATAAAAGTTGTGTTTGGAAGTTGCATCTGGGCTTGATCTCCCAAATACTTGATAAACCTGCTTGATTCTGTGTAAAGGAGGGCGGTTCGTCTGATTGACAATTCGTTGTTAACAGACTGATTGCCATATCTAATGTACAGACGCAATGTAGGTATGCTGAGTCTGTTTTACTATTATAATGAAGCCTGCTCGAAGGAGCTAGCAACGTTGATCCACCTCCACGTCAGTGCACGTACGTGAAACTCGACGGACACGAGCGGAAAATCCATTCACAGTTCACACAGAAGTCGGTCGTGTGTGGAACGAGCTACCGACATCTGTCTTTCCTCCTACATTTAATCTCCCAAGGCCAGTAAGAAAAAATTGCAAAAAAATATAATTTCTTGGCAGAAATCAGAATCAGGGTAAAAAAATATATAATTATATATCAGATAATATAAATTACGAAATGGTATAATTTTTTTGTAAAACTCCATCAAATTTGATGAAGTGGGTTTCATTTTTGGAAAAGTTACCCAAATTGCTAAAATGTAACCAATTTGGGTAAAACATCAATTGATAAAATGTGACCAAGTTTGTTTAAATGTAACCAATTTTGATAAAATGAGATCAAAATTTAGTAAAGTGGTATCAACTTTGGTAAAACGGGATCACTGGAACACAAAACCAACACAGTGAAACCAAACGGTTAAGCAGTGCTTTGAGAACGTAAGTACCTACTGGGATATTGCATGGGTACCACTGTAGAAACGATAAACTTGAACGAAGCAAATCCCTGCCAACTAAGCTGGCGTTAAGTAGATTCCGATACGCATTAAAAAATAGTGACCGCCAGTATTATTCCACTCGGCCATATCAGAGTAGATTAACGGAATAAGAGCTATTTATACCCAGAGCTAGTAATATGTATAAAAGTAAAAGTATAGAAAAATGTAATCATTAACATCGTAAATCACATACAACAGCTACAAGGGGTATTTAATTCCGTTGTTATTGGTCGTTAATCGTTACACATTCCAATTAATTTGCTGTCAAAATGATGTTGTTCTAATGCTAATGGAAATACGTCTCCTAATAAGTATAAATAAATAATGTGTAACTAATATCATCTCAAGGGCACTTTAACCGTTAAAGTGCGGCCCAGCGCCATCGCGCTGTAAGCTTTAGTTATGTAAATTGCGCCATAGCGCTGCATTTTTAGTATGCTTTTTGTCATCCTCGGGAAGCATGTGTACAATTTGGAAGTGGTATATTGCGGTTGGCGCGTATCTTAATAACTGTATTTATCGTTTATCCTGTTAAAATAAATACACCCTAAAGTGAAACGATATTTTTCACCATGTCGAATGATCGTAATGTATTAAATGACAGCGGCACTACGGACTACGAGACCTTTGTTCCCATAAATGAATGTGTGGAGCAAAGCAAATGAGATAAGGCGATCCAATCTCATATGCGCTCGCTGTAAAAAGGGACTACATGGACCATGGGAAAGCACAATTGTGAAGTGAAATAATCTTATATTTTCGTATTTTTTAATATTTTTTGTAGTTGTAAATGCATAGTTTTTTTTTGATTAGGAGTACAATATTCGTAAAATTTCATTCTTTACTTGTATAATTTCAAGAGAAAAATTATTTAAATTGATTGATATTTGTCAAGTTTTATTGAATACCACACTTTTTTTTTAAATTAAAAAACACAGAATATCTGTAGCAATTTATATACATACTTGCAAAATAAGCATAGCACTTTTTTTAAATTATTTTCGATATTTTCAGAGCCAGTTACCGAGTTCTGTTTGGTTTTATATTTATTGTTCAAGTCCATTTTATATATAAAGAAGAGTGTTTGCGTGTTAGTTTTTTGCCAAATCTACATTTTTATTCCGAGCTTGATTAAATTTTGCATACTTGACCTTCAAAACAAGAGGAAGTTTACTGTTTATATGATAAAAATCACCCCCAATCTCCCTGTCTCACCCCTTAAAGCTGAATTTTGGTACATCTTGATGAAATTTTGCACACTTGGCATTTACAATTAGAAGAAAATTACTGGGTAGGGGTAGGGGAAGGGATAGGGGTAGGTGTAGGGGTAATACATCGCAACCTCAAAACATTACGCCAAACCATTCACACCCCGGGCAGCCCCGAGCACTTAAAAAATTACGTAATAATGAAATTATATAATTAAAAAAAAAAAACAAAAAATTTACGATTACGAAAAAAAACTGCATAGTTTGCAGGTAATTATCAAAAATAAATGCTTTTACCATATCATAAGGGGGTGTGCTTTTCCATGAATCATCAATGGTGTCACTTTCCTCTACTTTCTTATGATGCCAATTCAATACCCTACTTCACAATTCTCCTCTGCGAACATCCTTTACTCCATCATACCTCATTACAAAATCACATATTCAAAATGTAAATTTCCTTTGTTATTGCTAAAGAATGACAACCTGCTTAATATTAATTTAATATCCCGCTTCAGCTTGCATACTGCAAAGTCTAAAATTAAATCTTACGTAGTACACGAAAATCATAGAACTGAAAATTGAACAACATCCGGGATCGAGAGCGAAACAATATTTATTCTAATCACGTTTAACGAAGCAAATTTCGACAAATTAACTTCATCAGAGAATTTTGAAAATCCGCTGGAATTTGTTACGTAAATAAAATCCTATTTACATATTGTCACCTTCCAGCCTTTGTCGCTTAAAAATTCTTGTGCATTATAAAAATGTCACGTAGCCTTAATGAATGTCGTTACGTGTTATAATATGAACAACTTTAAACCTATTTTTGATAAATTTCATGCAGATTCTACACATATTATAATCACTGAACATCGCCAGAGAAGCAAAACCTTCCAAAATCTATTTTTTCTATTCATTTGACAGGTATGTAAATTAAAAAACGTAAAATACACATAGTGTTGCATATCCCCACTTACTTATGATCGCGGTATAAATGTTACGCGGCGAGAAAGGTCGGAATAGTGACAAACTAAAACAATTTTTATTAATCATTTTTATTGAGATTTAAAAAACCTCATTTTAATATTTAATCATTGTAGAAAACAATATTAACATACCCTAAATGAAGCATGAAAAAATTCAGTTGCATGATATGATATCGATGAAGATGACATAAATTGAACTGGTCTCATTAGCTATTTTGGTTATGCGGTTGCCCCGGATAGGCAGAGGTCCTGGGTTTGAGTCCCAGATGAGACTGATTTTTTTTTTCTGTCGTTTTTTCCGTTTTCATGTTTCATTTAGGTTATGTTAATATTTTTTTCTGCAATGATTAAAAACTTAAACGGCTTTAAGTCGGGCTCAAGGCTGATTTAACTACACCAAGGCTGAACCGACATGTAGGAATCTAATAAGTATAACGAAGTATTTATAAAGTGAGTTTAAGGTAGGAATAGGGGTAGAGGAAGGTTGAGAAGATCATACATAACATTGCTATATGAACCCGACTTTAGCCTTACTGTTAAGTTAAGCAATTAATTCAATGAGTTCAGCATTTAATGAAACTGACTGTACAAATGGGTATAAATATAAATACTATAAACTACTAATACGCTCAGCTTCGTCAAAATACTGGCAACATGCTACACTAGCGCCTCTAGCAGCCAGCGTTGTAGCTCTTCCATTGGGGCAAAAAAAAGGAATTTATACAGTACTTGCTGAAGTACCCAGCGTTGCCCGGGGTTATTCATGGTTTGGAGTAAAGTTTTATAATCCCTACTTTTGTCCGTACACCTTATCCTACCCCTATTCCCTGCCCCTACGCAGTGATTTTCTTCTAATTTTAAACCTCAAGTATGCAAAATTTCATCAAGTACCAAAATTTGGCTTTAAGGGTGGGAAAGAGGAATGGGGGTGGTTTTTTTTTAAATCTCATATAGACAGTGATCTTCCTCTTATTTTCTCGGTCAAGTGTTCAAAAATTCATCAAGCTAGGAATAAAACTGTAGATTTGTATACAAAAAAACAGACATCTCCTGCCCGCCCAGGACATTCTTCTTCATATATTTATAGAACGTTTTTATAATAAAAATTGGAAAATATTGTTGAATATATTAGAATTACTATAAATAATTTTAACACCAGATTTATGTTATTGCCCGATATTTGCAATGACTGTTATTAATTATTTTTTTAAATAAATATAACAAAAAAATAATAATAAGAATTAAGATACGTTAAGGGCCAGCACTCAAAAATGGCCCTAAACATCACTTTGCAGGTTGCTAACTCAAACATTACCACACATGATTTATCTGTAAATTGTATGCGGGTTGTTATGAAAATGTATAATTTTTCAAAAGACAAAAACCGTTGAAAATGGGTGCACTTTGAAAAGCGGTGAAAACAATTATCAACATTTTACCTATAGTTCTAGCACGTAATTCATATAGAGTATAAATTTTTTTATTAAAAGTTTGAGGACTATTGTCTTATGAAATCTTATACATTTTCCAAATCGACTACCTTAATACGGGAATGTGCCTAGTTTGATTCTTGAAAATAATGTTACCAAAACTCATAAATGAATAAATAAATTTTATAAAAAATAAAATAAAAAGTCACTTTTATAGAATTAACAGATAAATCACGTGTAGTATTTTAAAAAGTATATTTTGGAAGCTGACCGTTAACTAAAAATAAAAAAAAATTATAAAAAAATTCTCACAACTATATAAGTATTTTATTCCTCTTCTAAACCATTACAGACAGATCGCGAGCGGCGAGGCTTCTAACTTCTAATTGTAAAAATATATTTAAAATGCTATTAGGTTTTCATTATGTATGACCATAAAAAAAAATAGAAAAAATAGTATAGAATAATAATATATGTAGAATATTCTCTTCATGAATAAATTTCGTTTACTATAACTTCTTTACGTAAAATAAAGAAAATACTTCACATAATATTCATTACAATATATTTAATAAAACCAACCCGTAGTATAACTTACGCCATCTAGGCACTAATTCGTATATCGCCATCTCTACTTAAGAAAAATGCCAGAAGCTGGACGTATTACTATTGTCCCTCTTCTTTTCTATATATAAAAATTAATGTTTGTCTGTCTCTCCTCGATTTTCTCTAAAATTACTGTACCGATTTCGCAGTTTGTTCATATTAGTGCCGGGAAGGTTTAGAGAGTAGTTTGAATGAAATCCAATATGTAAAAATGTTGCTATAACGTTTTAAAATAAGTATGAAATCATTAAATCCGCCATTTTGTATTGAGGTTAGCCCATACATATACCACTCTGGTTAGCCACAGATCACATATTCAAAAGAAGAACGTTTGTTTGGATAGAATATTTTCAAAATGGAATACACAAGTAGGTACCTACTTAAGAACTTTTTTATTTAGATATATATGTTTTGAAAAAATTAATGTTTGGAATAAAATAATAATTTCAAATGCATGTTTCTTTGTTTAGAGATAGTAACAGTCGTCACAAGGCATTACTATCGCTGTCAAATCAATTATGGCACTCAACCAACACGCAATAATTCACAACTTCATTACTTCATAACAAACAAAAAACCGAGCAAGGCCGGGTACACGTGGACATCAGCTAGTATTATAATTTCAATACTATTGAAGTTCTGACATGTCGTCAATCTTTTGAAAACGGAATATGTCAGATAATAGGTATTGATGTTATTTATCCCTCGCGTTGCTGTGACTGTTGTGAGGCTGACAGGCAAATGATTTAAGTGCCATGCATCTTGCGACTTGCTTGACGAAACGTCTGTCTATTCGTGAGGTAGAAAACAATGCTCTTCGTATACTTTGTAGGTCTCTGGGGTCACGAGGAACGATATTGGGTCAGATGCAGCGAGAGTTGGAGGTCAAAATCAGATGCAAATTGCGAATCGTGACCCGCGAGCTTGTTAGCATTTACCATCAAGTGATTTATGGAAGAAAATAACCTAAAATGCAGCATCACAAAATGCATGTCTAATAACAAATATTGTACTAATACAAAAACATTGTTATACGTTTTTTTCGCGTACGTGCTAATGAAATGGACCACAGTCATTTCTACCTCATTCCTCTCTCAATATCGTCCTGGTGAAAGACCAGCATTCATAATTGAATCGTTTCTTGTAATGACTTATGTCTTTAGTGACTAGACCGGAATAGCCAGGTATTACTCAATCTTCATCTACCAATTCTACTTTCTGTTGATCATTCATCTGATTCATCACCCTGGTGAAAGAATCACCATTCAGAATCGAAATGATGCTTGAAATGGCTTTAACCGTGTTTGGTGATCAAATCTGAATAGGTAGGAACTACTTCCCCACCCTCCCCTCTCCATCTCCTTCCCCTCCTCACTACTTTTAGCCTCACAACATACCCCAATTGGGGGTGCCATAGTCTCACTGGCTCCAGAGAGTTGAGACTTTTGTGCGGTACTAACATTAAAAAAATATCTACCCGTCAATAACATTCTAAATATACATATTATTACTATTTTATTTCTTAATGCCTCATTTATAATCTTGATTTTGTTTATAGTAAGAATAAAAAAAAATAATTACTAATTTAAATTTATTAATTAATATTTTATAACAATTTTTATAATTTAAAATTTCCAATTATTTTTTCATGTTTAATTAATTACTAACCTACTTTCGTCACTTATTGTTATTTTTTGTTTATATTTGAAATCTGTTCAATCTTACGATATTATTTTCAATGTTTATTATTCGTCTATTCTTGTCATTATTTCTTAGTATACTGTGTATCCCGATGAGAGAACCTTCGTTTCCGAAACATGTTGATATTTATATATTAAATAGTGGCTTATAGAAAACATTTATTTCTAATTTTATTAAAAATGATACCACAAAATAAAAATTTACATTTATTGAAGAATCGTAATCGTAATCGGCAATCTGCCTAGCTAGTAACTAATATCGACTTGACAAGACATAAATATACAAACTTTTAAACATTTTGATTTTTTTCAGTTTCTTTAAATAGTCTCGATTGTTGTTAGTTTTTATACAATATGCTGTACTTCGTATTATGTTATTTGCTATATAAATGTGTCCACGTAAAGTAGAAAGTAATTTTTTTTTTTTAATTGTGTATTTAAATTACTTACTTTGTTGTCAAATTGGTTCCTTTCAGGTAGAGCCCATAATCGCTAGGGAAAGTTATCGAAATTTAACTAAAAATAAAACAAATAGGTACCTACCTTTTAAGTTTAAATCTAGTAATCTGTTTTATGTGGGAGCTACATCAATATATAAAATTTCCAAAGATAAATACAATGAAAATCTCATCGTAACTACATAAAATCATTAAGTTACTAATAACATAGGGTGTTTTTTTTAGAGGTTTAGTTTTTAAACACATGTGAACTGGCCTCCACGATCGTGTGATCTCACACCATTAGATTACTTTCTTTGGGGATATATGAAGTCACTAGTCTATGCTGATAAACCAGAGACGTTGGACCATTTGGAAGTCAACATTAGCCGTGTTATTGCCGATATACGGCCCCAGTTGCTCGATAAAGTTGTCGAAAATTGACAGCCGGACTTCACGATTGCGCTTCATTCGAGCTAGCCGTAGCACTCATATGCCCGAAATCATATTTAAACAATAATGGCATAAAATTATCTATTAAATAAAGCCAATATCACAGACAATAACATTATTTTAAAGTGTTTTTTTTTTCATTTTGAATTTGTATACCTCTAAAAAAAAACACCCTTTATAACAAATTTCCCAGATTCAAATTTAGGTAAAACGAAGACACGAAATATACAACAGAATATACAATCATAAAATACAACAATAAGCTATTGAAATTAAATCGTATGCCTAAAATATACACAGAATAATTAGGTATCTGACGAGAGCTTGTTGAACCACCCACAAATCAAGATACGCATCAATAATTCTATCATACTTTATTGTTATAAATGCGTACCTACCCATTATATAGGTACAAGTGGTGTGCAATACATAAAGGCTGAAAATCTGTGCGTACCCTAAGAAAATGAACCATTAAATACGATAAAAGAATTTTGGATCAAAGGGATTTTTTTTTTCATGAAACAGTGAATATTTTTTACTACACAATTTTTCTGCATCCATAAATTGTTTCTATTTGAAAAAAATGCTCCTTGGCTCCAGGCAGGCATCGAGAGTTTAATTCCTCGGCTGGCTAAGTCGTCTATCACGACACAAGCAACATTTTCCGCTTAGTGTGATGGTAGTAGGAGATTCTAAAACATTGCAGGTTATTTGTAACTCGGGATGTTTGTGTTTCTTTTTTAAAAAATGGAGTGACCATTTTCAAATATTTAAAGCACAATTCATACCCGAACTTTAAAAAAACTGCACACACTCTGCCTTTGGTCATAAAGCAATTTTCGTCGCTGATAGGTACCACTGGGTAACTAGATAGTAGGTAGGAACTGTTGGCATTATATACTAATATACTCTATAGATCACTTCTATAGGTTTGTCTATGGGACATAACCTCTGGGAGTCGCTTGTTAAACCTGTGTCAACCTGAATGGTCAATAAATCTACTTTACATTTACAAGTGCTTTTTAATATAACACCACAATACAACAGGAACCACTCTATTATTTAAAATGATTTTTTATTTCAACGGGTAACTGTTATAATATCTACCAAACAGTGGCGGCGTCAGTTGGGCTACACGGGTCGCATAAGTTATTGGGCCCTCTCTCGCCTTACTACCTATTTCCATTTTCAATTGAAAGAAGTGCCAAGTTCACCTATCTATTCGGATATTGACCCACCATTGATCTAATCTATGGTACCTACCCAGGTTTTTGGATGTATGTGCGCCTATTTACGCGATTAGTGTGTTTGTGTATGTATGTGAAAACTTATACTCTTTCAATCAATGAGCCAACAAAATTCACTGTGATTGACAAACTGCTTATTGGCATAACTAGACCAGCTCTATCCTGCGGTCTTATATAAAAAAAAATGTGCGTGGTCTAAATGTAATATTTTTAGTTTAAGGTGGAGGGGGACTTTGGAGAAGGATTATTTATTAATTCGAAATAATGATAATATTGTTACGCAATACGATAAATATAATGTTTAAAGGGGAAAAATGTTTATTAAATATTTTTTAAATGTACATAGGTTTTTTTTCTTTTTGTTTTACAAAATATAAAAATCATTTTTAAAAGTGGAGAAAAATAATTGCAATCCTTTCCAAGTATGTTTTTTTCTTTTTTAATAAAGTTGAGCAAAGTTAGTGTTTATGAAAAATTTTAACCTTAAAAGTATTTTTTTTAGTATTTAGTATTTTAAAAACATTTTCTAATATTTTCGAAAACACACGTAGGACGGTCAGAAAAAAATCATATTTCTGATTTGATTTTGATAAATTAATGCTAACTAAGCTTATGTAAATTTAAAAAGAAATATATCTTTAAACACTATGTTTATTGTATTGCATAATAATATTATCAGTATTTAGAATTAATAAAAAATCCCTCTCCGACGTCCCCCTCTCCCCGTCTCCCCTTTGCTATAACACGCAGTGGGGAAGACAGTGTCTTATTTTTTCTTCGTCTCTTCTTTTGTTTCAGGAAATTCTTCGTACAAAGATGTGCATTGATTTTTTTTTAACACAACAACAGTCCTGTACAAAATTTTAAAAGATACAAAAAACATTTCTTAGCAGAAACAGAAACAAAGTAAATAAAGAAACATGGCAGATAATACACAATACAATTATATCACAATTTAATTACTTACCAAGTAAACATTTTCTTTGCAATTAAGAAAATTAAAAAAAAGCAAAGTGAAGCAATGCGAACATGTTTAAGGGGGAGGGGGACGTCGGAGAGTTATTATTTATTCATTAAAAATAATGATAATATTATTACGCAATACGATAAACATAATTTTTTTGTAAAAAAAAATATTTTATAATATTTTATAAATTTACATAGGCTTAGCATTTATTAAAATATAATCAGAAATATTACTTTTTTCTGACCGTTTCATTGTATGTTTTACAAAATATTTAAAATATGAATATGATTTTTAAAGTGCGTTTCTGTAAATAAACGTAACCAAAAACTATATATTTGAATGCACGTATTTTTAAATGGAATGATTACAAAGATAAATAAATACATTAATAAGTTTTTCTATTGTAGGAAGCCAGTTTGAGATCTTAGACTGTTAGAACAAAAAATTTACCGCCGCTTCTGCTAACAGGAATTAATAATTGCATAACCTGTGATTATATCTCACCAAGCACAAGTAAGTTTTAAGTGGCAGCATATTTCACTATATCTATTATATAATGCAAAACACTCATGAACAATGTATTTGTGTACGAGTTTATTACGGATGCATCATAATTTAATAACTTAATGATCGGCAAAATAAACTGTGTATTATTTTGATCTTGCTCTCTGCAATATATAAAGATTTAAAAGAAAAGCGAAGACCGCACAAGATTTCCAACTGCTCCAACCGTCTGGAGTCAGTGGGGCTATGGCATCTTCAATCGGGGGGGCACGTTGGGAGGCTGAGGGAGTGAGGAGGGGAAGTAAAAAAACACAGCCAAAGCCAATTCAAACAACGTTTCGATTCTGATTAGTGGTATTTCAGCAGGAAGACCCTAAGGGTATTGACCACTCTATTATTTGTTTACGGTTGAGGTTCATAGTGATAATAAAAATAATATTGGCAATTTTTAGCTACTTTTGCCAGAAATCTTCTCATCGGCGATCTGTGTGATAAAAGAGCAGAAAATTTGATATTTTTCGACTTTTGTGAGTTCTAGCGTTATGAAATTTGCACGGTTTTTTCTGTCTGATATCTCAAGGTCAACGCGTCAAGAGCTATGAAGCTTTAAAATAATAGTTCATCATGAATAATTTGTGTCTAGAACCTAACTCAATCGCTGTTTTACCTACATATTTGAAAATTTGCACGATAAATAAATGACGTCAACCTAGTATTACACGAAATGCACTTGATATTTTTCCTTTTTACCTCTACAGTTAGACATAGTGCTTTGCAACATGATTCTGTTATCTTCGCACAGAATTAAACAGCAGTTTATTTATTAATGTTCCATTCGACAGCTATAAATTAAATTGAATTAATTGTAAACTTTCGTGAGTTCAGTTGAGAGGAATATACAAGCCAAAATATGACTACAAATTGTGTGTCTTATGTCACCGTGAATGTAGGTAATGGGCATAAAATTCGCTTGGCAAACGGAGTCTATAAAAGTTTGTTTTAAGCGCAAAAAGCGGTTTTTTATTTATTTTGTGAAGAATTTTGTAAAAAAGAAAAAAATAATAATAAAGGGAATCTTTCAAAAATAATTTTAGCTATTAAGCAGTATTTTTTCTTCCATTAGTTCACAATTTTCTACTGAAAAGGGTATTATTCAGTAGTTGACGCTTATATTTCTTACAAAGTAATTAACAATTTTATTTTAATTCTTATTAAGGGAATTTCTACAAAAAGGTTCAATTTATCGAAAGGATTGATCGACATAGTGATTTCACTGATAGCTTCGCCTTAAACTTAACAATATCACGAGATTTACAGCGCCCACGAAATAAAATGGGTAGACCCCGGGAAATCCACATATTTCGACATCCACCATGTCGAAAACCTTGTAATTTCCTTTACACTCTTATCTAAGAATTTCAAATATGGAACGACAATTTCTAATTATTGTAGCAGGGGTTGAATTAGAAGGCACTCACTGAAGACCTAAACCGATATAAGGGTATTGTGGGCGTGTACCTGTGCCCAAAATAAACTCAAGTTTTTTCTTTACTTCTGGTGAAATTGATCGAACATTTTGAAATGTCGAAATTCTTTCTCTAAAAGATACTCAATTTCATTCGCAAGTCTGGCAGTTGAAAGTAGAGATTGCAATCCAAATCATCCGGATTTTCAGATTATTTACAATGTAATCAGAATCCGGAATTTGTAATCTTTAGTTCCGGATTAAAATATTTAAAAAAAATATATATATATGTTAAAAGAAAGGAGCGACGGAATTTCCTATCAAAGAAATACGTCAAACAGGTGCATGAAAGCAGTGGCGGGCATTGCTCTATGATGAAAGGGGGGCTGTGCAGTGGCGTGGGCCATCGTCGCCCGGGGCGGAATCATAATTTGCCGCCCTTGTGACGTCATAAAAATAATGATGTTGGTGTTGGTGAAAAAAAGGAACCATATGAAAGAGCGAAAAATATTTATTTCAAAACCAAAATAGTATACTTAAGTTTAAAATTTGACTTTTCAGACCTTATGCGCAGCAAAATCTCATCAATCTGGTAGTGTATAGTATAGCACAAGCAAATTTTGCCGCCCTCCTAATAGGGGCACCCGGGGCGCTCCGCCCCTCGCTACGCCACCGAGGCTGTGTATAGCTTTTCATGTTTATTATCATTTATTATCATCTACCGCTGATAATTGTGGCCAGCTGAATAAATTAATGTATAAGTTCCTTACTAAATACTTGGAAAAAATACATTTTAATAAAAGATATGTGTTATTTTTTAATAACTTTTTTATATCATTTAATGATTGGTTTTTCTTAGGGTAGCACAGCTTTTTGGCCTTCATGGACCGCACGCTACTGGATGCAAGTCTATGGACATTTCTAAGATAAGGAAAAGTAAATTTATAAGATTAACTTTAACAAAGATACAAGATTAAATACAAAGTGTTGTTATTTTTATAAACAATAATTATTAGCCTGAAACACTCATCCAAATTGAAAAAACCTTCCGAGAAAAGATAAATGTCGCTGACAGGACTCGAACCTGCACCCTTCTGATTGCCGGTCAGATGCTCTACCGTTGAGCTACAGAAGGGTGTAGGTTCGAGTCCTGTCGGCGACATTTATCTTTTCTCGGAAGGTTTTTTCAATTTGGATGAGCGTTTCAGGCTAATAATTATTGTTTATTAAAATAATTGTTACCCTTTGCGCTATGCACAAAAATCTTGTCTTAAAAACTTTAGTTTATCAATTAATAAAAAAAACAAAGTGTTGTGATTATTGGGTATTTAGCAAACAAAATATTTAACATAAGTAATATAAGTTATTATTAAATGTAAGACAGGGGAAGAATATGAATAAATATGGTTTTATCCGAAACTAAATAATAATAAACCCCAAAAAGATGAAGCTGAGAAAAAGGCGTTTGAAAATTTGACAATACAAAAGTATATTACGGCATTTGTGAGGTGTTTATTAGTTTTGGTATATTGTTATTACGCTTGGATCTTGTACCGTTTTAGGATATAAAGACTTATTGGAAAATAAGAAAAAAAACGATTATGGCAATTTGTGGGTTGGACGCTTTCTGCATAACAACTTCCTGTTATTCCTCCCACAACTTAAAAAAACTTATTTAAATAATAATCGTGTTTGTAAATAAATTAGGTTATCTTATTCGTGAAGTTAATTGATTCGTGTTTCCATGTTTTAAAAAAAAAAATTATTATGGCAACATGTTGATTTAATTAAATAATTATTGCTTTCAGGGTCCATAAAATACAATATTGCAATGCAGCGTTGTGATTTTTCACACACCCACTACCGGTCTTTCGGTTATAAATACAGTAGCCGTGATTTAGTTAATTCTATAAATTCGGTAATAATACTTAATGGTGGTAAGCCACACCATAATAACACGGTTCAGAATTCGAGCACCGTCGAACCCAATATTCCAACGGTGCTTTTACGGACATGGTAAACATAATATTAATATATCGGTGGAGCACGTCACTTTAACCCACCCACATCACGGTCACGGGCCTAGGTGTCTTCTTGTGATATCACAGTGTTCTTGGATTTATTTTTATCGTGGAACTCCTTTTTATATAATAATAAATTCTACCTACGTAAGTAGGTACCTATGTACGTTATTTCTAGGTGGCGGGTGAATTCCAACGTAATATTCCGAGAGGTATTACGATACAATGATTCTGCCCACGTCTTAAGGTCCATTCGCATCTACCAGCACCGCGCAGCGCAGAACAGTACAGTAGCGGCACGACAAGATCAGTTGCCTACATAATCTATGAATATATTCATATTAAGGCTGCTCTCTGAGGGTCCGGTGAGGAATGAACATTTCACCCGCTACTGGAGACACTGCGCAGAAAAGTCCCACAATGGACTGCGTTGCAAACCGTTATCTTACTTTAGCAAACTTGACTTTTCTGTTCAGTGTCTGCAGTAACGAGTGAAATGTTCATTCCTCACCGGACCGTCAGAGAGCAGCCTAAGTGTACGTAAGCGAAACGTATCCGCACATGCACGGGCCAGCACCTGACGTGCTGGTACCGCTTGTGACGTCTGCGCCTGCGCAGTTAGTATATATAACACGTACTGCTAGCGCCGCAATTTTCATAAAGGTGGCGTTATTAGACGCAGATGCTAAAACCGACAAGATGGATAACGATAAAAAAAATAGGAATAGGGTTATAAAATCCTCACACATGTTGTTGACAGTTCAGTTGACTCGCGTCTGTGCTGTGTATGTGCTGTGCTGCACGGTGTAATGTGAATACTCGCGTCTGTGCTGTGCCTGTGCTGTACTGTTCCGCTCCGCGCGGCGCTGGTAGATGTTAATAGACTTTTATCTTCGTAAAGTGTTTCTATCTTGAACTATTTGTCACTACAGTGCTTTTATCTAGCGGATTTAGGGAAACTATTCGCTTAGAAGATAAAATTTCTGAAAACCTGTTGTTTTCTTAAGCAAATTGTCGCTTACAAGCAATGTGTTTTAGAATTAATGCTAACAGAATATTAAATTTATTGGGAATAACCAAACCTCATTATAATATTTAATCATTAGAAGAATATAATAACAACGAAACAGATAAAAAGAAAACGGTCGCAACCAGATCTTAAATCCAGATCCTCTAGTCTTACTGGACCAACGTCTCTACCAATTGAGCTATTGAGACCTAATTGCAATCGGTCATTTTTATCGATCTCACATTCCAAATTTGAATTACTAACATTAACCTGCATCAATAATTAATATATTTTCAACCTAGGTTGCAAATATATTCGGGCATCGGGTAGAACTTTGCAATTATAAATCCGACCGATCAGTGGCTGAGTTGGCATTGCATCTGGGACCCACCCATGGCTTGCCAAATCACCCATCACGACACAAGCAATATCTTCCACTTGCTGTGATGGTGGAAGGAGATTTTCAGATATTGTCAGGTTATTCGTAACCCGGGAAAGTTTGTCTTTCTTTAAAAAAATAAAATACTAATAATAATAAAATGAATGTCGAAACCGCTGAGAGCTCCGTTATCACATTTAGGAAGATAAATTCTAATCAAATTCCTATACTGTACCGCCCATCATAAAAATCACTTCTCCTTTCCTACAGACGAACATTAAAGAGAATGCATCATTAAAGTAAATACCATGATTAAATAGTATCTCTAATAACATGTGTTTCCAATATTATGACCTCTGCGTGCAAAACTGTATCTAAAATTATTTAATAAACAGTTTTAATCTCAAGTAACCTGCCAGGTGAGTATGGTCCTGTATAATATCTGTCCCTACATAATATAAATAATATGTCCTCATTACTACAAATACGAAAACATTGTTGAATCTGTTAAAAAAAAGTTAAGAATATTATATTCTAAATGTGGTTTACATCACCATATTCGATCATACGACGTACGACGTACGTCTTGAAACTTCAACATTAATTCACTTAAAATAAGAAGGGAAATGATTGATTTAATACGTTTATTTAAAATAATTCAAGGTCGCCTAGATACTACATTACGTCTTAGCAGTATTGAAATAAATGTACCTAATTCCTATTGTTTAATTCCACCTGAATACTTTCAGAAATAATATTGCCTACTTTAGTCCTCTGTCTCAAATGTGTCGATTATATAAAAAGATAGAGTGTGCCAATGTACACATTTTTGACGATAATCCGTACAGTTTCAGAAAAAATATCCTGCTATTATTTAAAAATATGAAACGATGATTGCACTAATTACATTACGTATCACTCGTGTCTCTCTGTGTGTCTCTTGTTTCTATTGTATTACATAACATTGAGTGAATTTTTGTAATTTTATGTAATTTGTGTATATTATCTGAGTTTCTTCCATATCTGTAAAAATCCAGCATAAATATAAAAAAAAATACATTTTGGCCAAACACATTGTACCCGCAACCTTCGGATTCATAACCGAGGATCGTAACCACTCAACCACGGAGGCCGTAAAAATTGATTAAATTGGTCAAGATTTTGTAATTGGAAAAAAATATTGGTAAAGTGATTTTTAATAAACACGACGCTATACAAATCATTCAAATATTATTATTATTAACTTAATAAATTACAATGCAGCTTTCAGTGATACGCCCATAAAATGCAAATTTAAAACGTGTAATCTGAAAAATTTAATTAAATTGCATTCATAGTATGCATGCTTTCAAATGGTTGTTTTTCTAACTAGAGTCATCGTAAAAAAATCTGATTGCCATTGATATTATTTAGATTCTATAATAGAATGCAAATTAAAAATCTGTGACCGAAAACGTTTAATCTAATTTCACATCTTCGTATGCACGCTAGTAAATTGTTTTTGCTACTACAGTATTGGAAGATTTTTTTTTACTGGAAACCGGTTTTTACTTAAATTTGATGACACCGCTTTGTGAGGGAATCGAGAGAAACGATGCCCTCGAATTTCATTAAAAAAGTCTTTGTCCAATTTACAAAATAAACATCGGCAACCCGAGATAAGGAACCGCTGTTGAATTCTCAATTCTCAATAACAATGCATAGAAAGTTACCGCACATTGTCTCTGTGCGGGCTTTATGGACAGAGATCTAATCTCGAAAATCAAATATTTGTTTAATAATTTAGAGCCTACGCTTGAGAACTGGAAAGCCGAGAAATTTTATTTATATTGGAATGTGGGAGTCAAAATCTGAAAAGCAACAAAGGTGAGAATGGGGCAGGGCCGGGCAAGGGCGGGCAGCTGGGTCATTGGCACCGGGCGCTATAATTATTATGGAACAACCAATATGGTGTCGCTTTTATAGATAAAAATATAGTTTTAGGCTCAACAGCTTACGATGCGATCTTAAAATATTTACCTGTTGACCAAGAAAATCCAGACAAAAAGATGCATCATCTCATGTCCCATATCGTTCCTCTCCACACTCCTTTCAGTGTGGGTTCAGAAATTGGTGGAAGTGAAAGTCGGAGACGCCAAATGACGATATGCCAACATCAATTGAATTAAAAATTATATGTGGCTATAAAAACTACGAAACTAATTTATTTGTCTCTAGCAGAATTGACTATAAGGTATGGTATAACTTCTTGGGGACACTCCTGTAAGACCAACATAAAACATTTACAGCTGATTCAAAATGCCATGGTAAAATTGCTAGTAAGTAAAACAGTTTTTAAGCAAAGGCGAGACATTGATATCATGTACAAATCAATTAATGTATTACCTGTTCGTTGTCTTTTGTGGCAAAAAATTCTACTGCAACATATATCTGAAAGTCCGTATAAGGCAGTGGTGGATCATGTACACAATTCACGTTTCACACAAAATATAGGAATGATAGTGCCAATATTTCAAAATAAATATGGTCAACGAACTCTTGAATAGATTGTACCATTTATATTTAACAGATTGCCGTACGAATTTAAAAACAATTGCTTTATGATGAAATTCTCACTGATGTTAAAGTGTTGGCCTTTGGAAAGTAACCTTGTGTTTTGATGGTAACAAATATGACGATCTCCTTGGTTGTATAGCTCCTCGATATCTGCTGTATTTACTATTACGATGTTACTATTATATTAAGTCTATCCTCATTGTAACCAACCTATACTGCTGTTTTATTTACATATTTTTTTTTTAAATTTTTTTCTCAATTTATTTAATACTTGCCGATACTTTGATATTTCTGATATTTATATAATATTTATATTTTTGTAATATTAACGTTTTTATAATGTTGATATTTTTATTATATTGATATTTTTTACAATGTTGGTATTCTTAAAATATTTATATTTTTACAATATTGATATTTTTATAATATTGGTACTTTTATAATTTTGATATTTTTTATGACATTGATATTTTTATAATATTATTTAAATCAGTGTTATAAAATTGGACTCCAGTATCTCAATAACAAAACTGTAATGCTTTTCCATTATTTTTCTCTTTTTAATTTTTTTTTCCAACTTATGTACATTGATCACAACATGCATGCGCCTGTGTGTCCTAATTTTGCCCTACATTTGTATGATGATTGTTATTTGATTGTTGTATTATATAATATTGCTGAAATAAACTCCTGCTGACAAGTTACTTGCAGTGGCTTAGCGGGTATAAGTTCCCACTGTATATAATTAATATTCACAATAAAAATAAAAATAAAATCAAGAAAAAAAATTCGACCGATCAGAGTTAGAGTAACAGAAAAGAATCGATGATACAATGCATGATTACATATGGTAGCTCCGTTATGAATCTGAGAGACGTTCGACGCGTGACCTAGACAAGTGCGAGCAAGTATCAAGCAATAGTCGAACATTATTACGGTTACAATTGCTTTAGTTTGCTCTTTTGACTACTAAAAAAATGTTTGTCAGTTGGGAACTGCCTCGAACGCCAGGAGCGCGGTGTTCCATTCTGCCTACTCCTGGGAAGAAATAATTCGAAAGTTAGGTTAAATTCTGATATATTTGATTGCCAGTCCGCCCCTGTGTAAATTGTGAAATATTTTATCTATTATTTATTTATTATATTGTTTTATACCTGATTGGACACTGCTGCTTATGAACTCGACATTATGACATTATTCTATAGAATCCATGAGTCATCTACAATCGTGACGCACCGTTTATGGCATTTGTAACTGCGAATTGTACTGAAATATTAAATATAGGCCTACCGCCAATAGCGCCATGGCAACCTCTCACTCTTCCTCATAACCGACGAATATAACAGAAGGAGAGGGCATAACGGAACTTTCAGCAGCAGAACCATATCAACAGATTCATCCCACACACTACGAAATACGAATGCAATGGCGAAAGCTTAAAGCGGTTCGTGAGCCGTTAAACAATAAATTGTTTATTACACAGAAAACGCACAGTTTTGAATGCATTTTAATGAGTTTGTGCTATTTATAACCCGGTTGTGAACATTATGCATCGAATTTGTCGAGTTTTCTGATAATCGGATATTAGTGATGTGTATAATGGCTACCGACATCTATTTCGAAATAATCGATTCAAATTTATTCGAATGAACTAGTAATCGAAACGAAATTCATTCAAGTGAGTCAGCATTTGTTTTTTGAATGCTTTGTTTATGTTCAACTAGTACGAATCACGTAGTTATATTTTTTCAACTCTACTCACAAACAGACAAAATATAATAATATACGAGTATATAAGTATAAAGAGAAAAAATAAAAAAGCTACTACTAAATTACCCCCCCCCCCCCACCCCTCTTATTTTGGCATCTTCCCTCTGTGTGTGTTAGGGCATCTCTATGTATTATGTGCTCTGTGATTTCATCGGACGGAGTTCATTGTATAATATTGTCGTAAAATACAAATTTTTAAATAATCATTTTGATACCACGCACCTACCTAAATATTCTCTCCCGGATATTGAAAGAAATTTCGTTTTTTTTTGTGTAGTTATCATGAAATATATTTCATTTTCGATCGAAGTATTTGACACATCTCATTGACAAAATGTCAAGAAACATGGCAAAAATGTATACCGGAAGACACGCGCAAATTGATTTTTTTTTAATGATGGTGATGTCAGATTTGAGAGATTTAATACGGTGATGGAAAGAGACATTTTATGACGGTCTTATTAAACAAGTTGTGATCACAGATGATAAATACATAGCTCCTTGCGAGTGCTTAAGGCGTAGATGGATTGTTTATTAATTCGAAATAATGATAGTATTATTACGCAATACGATGAACATAATGTTTTTAACAGGAAAAATATTTATGTATATCATTTAGACAGGCCTTATATATATATTTCTTAAAATCAAATCAGAACTTTTTCTAGCCGTAATTCTAATTCGTTTCTAATATGAAAATAATTTTTAAAAGTGGAGAAAAATAATTGCAATTCTTTCCCGGTACATTTTTTTACTAACTTTTGTAATCCGCATTAAAATAAAATTTAGTTAGTGTTTTTGAAAAATTTTAACTGCACCCAATTCTTTTTTTCTTCTACTCCGCATTTTAAAGAACAATACCTCAAGGTATTTTTTGAGGATATTTAACATTTTAGCCTATGTAAATTAAAAAAATATACGAAATAAATGTTTTATTCCTTAAGGTTAAAGTAAACGGGATACGCGCTCACAGATGGCGCAAATTAAAATATTTTAGGAAAAACGCTTGCTTTTAAATATTGAGATGAATTTTTTGTTGGCGGGTTGGAATAAGGAATATGAAATGGAATAAATTATTATTGTATGTTTAAAGCTCAAGTCGTTCAACAAACTTTTAAAAATACTGTACTCGTATATGTTAGTTTTTTGATAATATATTGTATTTTTATGAGTTTTTGGAGGACTTGAGCTTTAAATCTACAATTAACAATTTATTGCATTTCCATTAATTTCAATATTTAAAAGCATTGCTTGCAAGTTTTTTTTTTCTAAAGTATTTAAATTGGCGCCATCTGTGATCACGTATAACGTTTCGTTTAGCCTTAAATAAATTACGTTAATCATATTGCGTAATAATATTATCATTATTTTCATTTAAATAATCCCTCTCCGCCTTCGTCATTTGTGTGGATTGGTACAGCATATATCAAAAGAAAACTGTATGGCTGCATTCGGGGAGGACTTAAAAAGTAATCCAATGCCTTTTGACCAATGACAGTAATGCCTTTTCAACAGGTGGCATTTTTGACAGCCTCTAGATGGGTTTTCATTACCTTTTTAGTAGCAGTCATTAAATAAAAAGAAGTTTTTTTTACTCCAGTCTGAATGCGACTCGAGACTAATAATACTATAGAAAAAAAAATTTAAACAATTTTTTTATTGCTTTTGGAATGAGAAATTTTGAAAATAGAAGAAAAACAAAGATTATGCGGGTTCACCGTGTCCCTCCGTGAAAGATGTTGATTACAGTGAAGTGTCGCAAAAATCATAAATGTGAGGGAAAAATCAAATAAAAAATTGTGTTCTATATAAGTAGGTAATAACCATGTTAAAATGCTTTGTTTTGTAGTTGTATACCTACTACCAGAATGTTTATCTTTTTTCTACATCATCTTTGGGTATGCTGTGTGGAGGGTCCTTCTAAGGAAAGGAAGTTCTGGGAAGGAAAAAGGTATAAAGGGCGGGTAGGAATCTTGGGGGTTTGTGTGTTCAGGAGAGATGGACGTGTGAATCCATCCGTCGCACTTCGGTGAAAGGCGATGGGTCGAGCAAGTCCGGGGTCAAAGGGTCTTCCTCAACCGGCCTCTCCCGATCTGACCCACCATGCAGCTGGTGGGCAAACACATACGCCGCAAAGACCTGGAAAAACCTCACGCCATGAACACCTGCTAAGTCACCAAACGTATCGAAATATTTGGGGTGACCTATGGCAGAGGCGTTGGTTATACAATGAATGGTTCCCAGGGCTGCCGTACCCAAATTGTCTAATATGTATGTTTAAATTGTTTAAACATATTTTTGTACCTTTAACCTAATAAAAAGTTAATTTGGTTAACCCATGTTTTTTAATAGAGTAACACTAGATTTACCATGGATAATCGGGATATTGCTGTGGTGTTGAGTTTCAATTCCCACCTCTCTCGTTATTTACAGAGATAACTACCCACTAGTGTCAATCAGTACCTACTCCACAAGTAAACTAGAAATAATGTTCAAAACAAACAATAAAAAGTTAATAAATTAATTAGAATAACTGTTTACACCACTTTTTTTAATATATAAATATCAACATGTTTCGAAAGCAAAGCTTTCCTCATCGGGCTAAACAGTATAAAGTTTATCCCAGTGAGGAAAGCTTTGCTTTCGAAACATGTTGATATTTATATATTAAAAAAAGTGGTGTAAACAGTTATTCTAATTAATTTATTGACAGCGCCACAAAGTGACTACAAACCTATTGAAGAAATAATAAAAAGTCAATTTCCTTTTTGCACAAAATAATTCATAATTAATAACGTCGGTAAGTATTTACCTACTGGTTTACTTCATAATTAATTCTGCTGGCATAATTATAGTGAAAATGACTAGATACATGTGAAATTATAATCCAATTATAACTGATAAGCCCAAGAATATTTGAAACAGAACAGTATGGTAAGGTAAGACACCCATTTTCCTTATAAATACCTAATATTGTGTACAATAATGATCAACATCAAAGCATGATAATATGATATGAATCAAAACAGATAACTTAAAAAAAACATGTATTCAACCTTACCCACCCAATCTATTGTAATAAAATAAATGTCAGCTTATAATTTGATCACTTTACAAACTGAAACCTTTTAACCAAGCTAATACATATAATGACATAGACTCTAGGACCCTGTGCAAAACATATCGTCCCTTTAGAGGTAAAACTCAGTGCTATGTTAACTTTATAACATATGGTGGGCAACGTCACGCCCGCAAGTACTTTTGGACCGGCCCGCTAAAATCAAAGCAGACTAGAAAAAAGAAACTCAAAATTCACAATATTTTGTACAAAATAATAACAAAATGTCAGTGCGTTGACTAAATTTTTATTAAATATACATAGAATATAAGAACTACGTATTACAAAGATTGTCTCTAATATAAATAGAAAAATATTATGTATTGCAATATTACACTGTGTGTTAAAAATCCGAGCAGTCAGAAAGTGAATAATTCATAAAATAGCAAGTTAACTTATTTATGTAAAAATATATGATTAATTTAATCACAAAACAAATAAAGTTCATCGATGTCGTAATTAGGATATTATCAATTTTAGTTGCACAATATAATTTTGTCAACCAATAATGTATAAATAAATGTTTTTTTTTACCAAGATTTTATTACAATAAAATAATTAATAAAGTAGTCTCGAATTTCTCAGAGTGGAATGATTGGAAACAAAATATATTTTTTAAAATTTGATTTGAATTCAAAATCAATTCTAGAATAAATAATTTTAATTATTGATAAATGACTACCAAGGTTTTGAGCTACATAAAAACTCATTGCAAATATGCATGTAAATATTGCAAATTAAAATATGCATAGGATCTTCGGAACAATAAACAGATATAATAATAAAGTATTATTACTAAATTCCGTGCCAGTTGTGTTGAACCATTGACAGGAATATGTATTTCAACTAAAATATAATTAGCGGTGGAAATCGGGCAATCCGTGTGTAAATGTAGGCAAACACATTTATAACATTATATCACTCCTCAAACAAAATTGGAAGACAGATAAACACATTAAATTAAAAATTCATAAGACCTAGAAATATAAAACAGAGTGTAAACAGTCCATAGATGTAACATTTTACAAACAGACTCAGTCCACTGGTACATGGCTACGCTAAATGAATACATATTTGAACATGACATACTTTCCTTAATACAAAATGGATTGGAATATTCTCAATTCGTGTCGTGACAGATATTATTACAAATAAATGACTGTAAACAATAATTATAATTAAAACACATCACTTCCGTGTGAGAAACGGCACACTTCTCTTTCTATACTGGCAGATATGTTTTTGGTTCACAAACAAACTTTTTGGCTTCTAGTTATCAAACTCCTTAAGCGTATTTTGAAGTTTGTCAACTATCTTTTGATAGAAAGTGATTTGCTCCTTTAGATACAGCTGCATGGCGGCCTTCAAGTCTGTTGTCCTCTCCGCTTTGAAATGGTTTATTTCAGCTAACAGGGCGTAGGAAACCACATCGGTTCTTCTGATCACTTCATTCAACTGTATGACTTCCATCTTGTGATCCGATACTTGGCGCTCGCACTCTTTCCTCTTTTGGATAGCTCCCCTCTGGACCGACAGGCAATCAGGGAAAGCTCCGATGATACCTTTGTATATGTGAAGCTTGTCACTGAGCGGTTCCCAATCGTACCGTGGTTGCTCTTCAAACAATCGTCCAATTTCAATGTATGCTCCGCCGGTTCTCTTAATTGCACCCGTCAATTTAGACGTAGAGATGATTGTGCCTTCGTCCAAGCCTAATGCATTTCCCAAATTATAGAAAGTCTCTCCAATCTTTTGGTATTCCCTTTTATAAGGACCTTGATGTTTTTTCGATTGATCCATACAAGTTGCCATCAAATTTTTTACAGCGGAATCCATACTGTGAATAAAAACGTTACATTGATCCGTCTGTATCTCCACTTGGGATTGAAGAAGGGCTTTCTCCGGGGGAAAAATGGTTATACAATAGTTAGCGCCTATTAATATATCTTTCTCAGCTTGACGTTTGCCCGCTTTCCAGCGCTTCTCATCTGTGCAAGTCAGGAAATGCTGCCAAACATCGCAACGAGACAGAACAGGATGACGACAAACCCAATCAACAAAGTCTTGCAGCTGCACCCTCCGATGTTCGATAAATTGTTCTTCATAGCGTCCCGATATTTGCTTGTCGGGCAGCGGGGGAATAGGAATTAAGCAGAATTTAGCAGTCAATCTTTCATGTAACCAGTCGAAGTGTTTGTATCTTCGAGAAACTTGGATGTTATTGAACGAGGGTGTCAGTTGATAAGCAATAAAACTTTTGATGCCCTTAAACTTAGTTTCCTTCTTGGGCGACGCAACGATAACGCTATAAGGCTGAGTGATGGGCGACCATGCGTAACCCTCTTCATCTTGACCAATATAAACTTTATCCGAATCCAACACGGCCACATTGAGAGTGCCTAAAATATAACTCTCACCTCCACTCTTTGCAAATGTCGAGAATCTATTGAGATTCTTTTTGGCGACGGCACTGGACTGAGGTCCGCCGTAGTTGGAGATGGTATCTTCATTGTTGTAGTCGTTGACAGGCATTCCCGGCAAGGGGTAACTAGGGGCTTCCGGGGTGTTGGATGCACTGAGAGGTGTGCGTGCAGGGTGGCTAGCGATGGGTTGTCCCAAAGGACCGATCTCAGAGTAGGTGTCATCATCCCAGTCGTCTTCCCAGGCGTCACCATCTGCCCGGGCGTAGTTCTGGTCGGGGGTGGTCTGGGGAGCCTCTCCCCAGTCGTCGGAGGTCTGATCGTACCTGTTCCCAGCCGTGTCGGGGGGTAGGATGGGCGGCGGGCGCTCCGGGGGCCCGGCCACCACCTTCTCTACGTATGCGGCAGGGAAGAGCCCCGTCTGCCCCTGAGCGTTGCATCCCTCCCACCAGCCCTCACCGACGTCCACTCGGTTCACCATCAGCAGATCCCCGCTGCTGATGGAGAGTTCAGCGGTGCCTGGCTCCCCGTGGAAGTCATATAGAGCTCGCACCTGGTATGACATTATACTGTTGACAACCACCTAAAATGAAATAAAATAGATGCAATGGGAAGTCGGACGAAAATATTCTAGTTACAACAAAGAACTTAAAAAAGAAATAGAGGGAACCTAGAATATTTATAACAATATCTTTGTGTATTGGAGTTAACTATTGTTTTCAAACTTTAACCTTTTAAGGACAAATAATAATTTAAAGTTACTTTTAACACCACTGTCTAATCACCAATGAATAACCATAATGGCACTACACAAAGTAAAAAATTCCTATCATTCAATATTAATCGCACTTGCTTCTTAATAAAATGAGT
This sequence comes from Halesus radiatus, assembly GCA_022606495.2. Lineage (NCBI taxonomy): Eukaryota > Metazoa > Arthropoda > Insecta > Trichoptera > Limnephilidae > Halesus > Halesus radiatus. The sequence goes on along the minus strand of JAHDVE020002202.1, from coordinate 51,792 downwards.
AATGCTATGGTATCTATTTTATCAACCTTCGAAGAGATAACAAATTTATTGATTTAATTTACGTGTTGCACAAATCTTCGGGAATTTCGTAAAATAAATTATTCAATGACAGCAACCAGCGCCCGCTGGATTTCGAACGTGATTCACAATAATTGAAGACTGGAGTATTTTAGGGAAAGAGAATAGATACTGTTACATATTGTATTAGAAGTACGTCAGGCACCGCGGTTACTCATCAAAATGTGAACATAAACAGATAATGCGGTCAATAGAAAATGTCACATTGGCATTCAGACACAATATTATGAAATATGCTTCTTCCTTACAAAAATAGACAGAAAATGACCAAACAAACCGTTTTGAATACGCCACATATGAAATATAAACACTTTCAATCAAATTAAACACAATTAATGATGAACAAACGCCCGTAAGTGACGTCAGATAAACATCCACCAACGTTAATTTACCACTTGTCATAACCTCACAAATAGGAATGATTTCGATATATCGTAGCCCTAAAACCGCAAAATTCTTTGTGAAACTAATAAAGGGCTCTGTAAACCACATTTTAAACACACCTCACGATGCTTACCTGGCAAATTGGTGTAAAAAAAAACACAATAAAGTCCGACGAGACACTACGCGGCCAACTAAATGACAGATGCGATTAGAACTCCACTTCGCCGCTAGAGGCGCTAATGTACATGTTTCTCTTTCGTACAATAATATTTCTGCGCTCCTTGCATTATTTTAACGCGGTACAAATAATATTTTCGAACCTTAGCACCAAAATTTTAACTCATGGATCTCAAGGATAAAACTTTTTTAAAATCGTTACAAAACTTGCACATAATCACGGTGGAATTCGTGTTCATTTGATGATTTGAAAATATAATAATATAACGTATATAATAAGTTATAGGTACCTTCTTTTGAAAACATAAAGATCCCTTCCGCAACAATTTGAAACATACGTTAAAAATATATAACATAGGTAAGTACCTACCTTACTTCGGTGAAAAAAAAAAAATCTGCGAAGTGACTAACGATAAAATGATACTGATTTTTTTACGCCCACATAGTAATGAAGGTGGTACATAATATTTATTAGATTATTATTTTATTTATTTTTTCATCTAAGTTTTGGTACAGAGTTTACATTATTTTCGACTATCAAACTAGGCACATGCCCGTATTATTTATAGATACCAAATACTGTAGAAACATGACAATACCTCCAGCTCCTGACATTCCCATCATTGAGATTGCAACATGCTCATTAGCGCCTCTAGTGGCCCTCGTTGGCGGAATTGGGTTTTTACATGGAGTAGCAATGGATAAACAAAAAATTAGAAAAATCATATAATAATAATAATAATAATCGGATGATTTTTATAGCGCCGTTTTTGTGAAAAATCACCTTAAGGGCGCTGTACAAATATTACTTCCTATTCTTATATTATTCTTATATTACATCTATTCTAAGATTTTTTTTTTATATTTATTTTCTCTTTTTGGACAGGCTATCATTACACATTATTTATAGACCATATAAAGAGATGCAGTGAAATTATCAAAACTAAATACGGCTTGGTCTAAGTTTTCATACATTTTAAATTGAAAAAAAAAGAAGCTAACTGTATTTATTCCTTTATTATTTATAATGTAGGTTATCTAATATTTTCTTCAATTGGCGTATAATTATTTTATTCATCAATTACTGTTATCATTTGTTTATGTTTTGTAATTTGTCTATTCTTACATTATTACTTTTCTATGTTTATTATTTGTCTATACTGTGTATCCTGATGAGCGAAGCTTCGCTTCCGAAAAATGTTAATATTTATATATTAAACAGTGCAGTGGTATAACAAAGTACTTATTAATTTTATACCTATTTTATTTTTGAATTTTCGATTTCTATAATGTAAGAATATATTTCACAGAAAATCAATTAAAATGTACGAAAAAACCTATTTGTACAACTCGGGCCGCTAGAGGGAGCTAGTGTAGTATGTTGGCACCAAATGTCAAGAGCTGGAGATATTGTCATTTTATTTTACAGTATTTTGTTGTTTAAAGGGTTTTAAATGACAACACCAGGATCGCTCATGGGAAAATTAAATTAAGTTTAAAAGGTACAGTGGTCCAAATGCATATTTTTATTTTATTTTAACCAAACGGTCTTCAGAAATTAGTGATACTTTCGAAGGGAGATGATTCTACGTCATTTTTCTAAAACAACTATATACGAGTATATGTATTTATTATTATTTTTATTTATTTTTATTATTATTATTATTTGACGCTTTGCAAGGAAGATTACAAGGAAAGGTGAATTTATTTTATACATGAAATATATGTATCAAAATACCAATTTATCAGATTTTATGTCAAAATAAAACCAAATTTAATTCACAGGTCAAAATTATAAATTTTAATAACTTAAATATAGTAGAGTGAAATGGAGTGTTTCTTTAAAACGAACTGTCAAACTCGAATGTGAAAAATTTGAATGTATAGAACAATTTCAAAGACAAATTGCGTAGCTTAGTGGTGCCATAGTAATGAAAAAAAAATAGTTCCACTTTTCAAATGTCTAAGTACATTTTATTACTAAAATAACTGATGTGTAACCGTCCTTGCTGGGAATTTCTTTTTTTTAATAAAGGTTATCAATTTGTGAATTCTTTCTTGTCGTTTGGGTGCCATAATGGATGATTTGACAGCGAAAGTAACTATCTCTAAACAAAGAAACATTCATTTGAATATTTTATTTCATTCCAAACATTTATTTTTTTAAGACATACCTAAATAATAAAGTTCTTAAGTAGGTACCTACTTGTGTTTTCCATTTTGAAAATATTCTACCCAAACAAACCTTCTTCTTTTGAATATGTAATCTGTGGCTAACCAGAGTGGTATATCTATGGGCTAACATTTATACAACATGGCGGGTTCAATGTTTCTCATACTAATTTAAAAACGTTATAGCAACAGTTTTACATATTGGATTTCATTCAAACTACTCTAAGCATACCCGACACTAATAAGAACAAATTGCTATTTTCAGCGAAACCGGTCTAGTAGTTTTCGAGAAAATCGAGGACACACAGACAAACATTCATTTATATATATGGAGATTATACACACGGCTGTCATAACATTCGAAAGTATGAAGTAGGTAACTTAATTTAAAAATCTAACGTATTATTTTTAACGCTTTGTGCTTGACATAAATGTACGAAAAGCGTACTTTTGAATATACACATTAAATTTACTAAGCCGTGAATTTAATTAGATGTTAACTCAAAATAAAAAAAATGAATAAAATTTTGATGTTTAGGTTTTGGTTTTTGATTTACGTCACCAACGTACCGAATTTAGTTGTCTCTTTTCTTCATTAATTAATTTTATTTGAATCAGCTAGAAAATCCGTTAACTCTGAAATTCCGTTAGGCACAAATTCTCTCGTTTCGGAGGCACAAAAATCCGCTACAAATGACGGAAAATCCGTCACAATGGCAACACTGTAAAAAATACAGTCATTCGGAAATCAAACATAACCTCACTATCTGTACAAACAGCTACAATTTGTTAAAAAATCGTAATTACCCGGTGTTGCCATTTCCATAGAAATGAGAAATTAGGTTTCATTTAAATGTCTAAATTTCATTGTTAAACTTTACAGGTAAACAGTATTAATTATTAAATAGTTATTTCTACACCAGGGTAATAAGAACCTTAAATGACACTTCATTTAGAGAGAATATTATCATAATATATAATTTTATGAACAACAAACTACAAACTTACTGGTGCTAACGGTGCTCTACCCTTTTTAAGCATTTTAGTGGGTAATAAACACAACTTGTTTTCACTCCACTGCTGTTATACTCGTAATTCTCCGCATTAAAAATATTCCACGTATATGACATTTTCTTCGGCATCTGTTATCTATTAGATAATGATTTTCGTTTTTATCAATATTTGGATTGAATCAGTGGGTATATTTATTTACCAGATATCTATACGTTTGACAGAGAACAGAAAAAAATAGAATGGGCGACCCAAAAAACATTTCACTTTTATTATTGTTACAACACAGATTATTTTTTTAAATCAAAATTATTTACTTGAGTCGAGTCCCCATATATTACAGTAAATTTGTAAGTTTCTCAAAATCTTAACAATGAAAGAGAAAATCTGTTTGTCTGGTGCAAATTTGATAAAGCCTTTTCCATCATTAATTTTTATGTGAACTCAACTTTAATAATACAACTTTTTCCATTATGAGCTATGGAGCTTTTACTATTCATTTTTGCTGTAATTTAATAAGGAAAGCCGTTATACAGTTTTTTTTACTCAATTCGAAAAAGGGTGTTGAAAATTGAAGCCCAAACAAACCTGTTAATAACAATTCCCAATAAAATGGTAGAAATTGAGTGAAATGCGGTGTCGAGCAGTCCATAAAGGCTGAAAAGCTGTGCCCACCTTTCGTTTTCCAGATTTCTTAAGAAAAAAGTAATTTTTAATAAATTTCGGATATCTCCTGTCTCATGATCGTTCTACCGTAAGAAATTATTTCTGCTTTCTCAATTTTATTTGATTTTAGCTACAATTGACCTTAAGCGCCTTATCCTTTATACATTATGCTGCAATGAATATTAATCACCAACACCTAAAAAGCCACAGCCTACCCTTAGTCATGGAGCAATACACGTCACTGCTGAAATCTGATGAAAGTTACACTCGAGCTACTACATAAGTAGCCATTTTTGGATCTACCAATGAGGCTAAAGTGATGTCAGAAATATTCACCGAATATCGTCGTGGCAATTCTTTGTCTAATTTTTTTCTAGATATTAGCCCATATTAGCCCCTTTCTCGAGAACGAGCATTTGAAAATGCGAAATCTGGCCCATGTCAAAGGACTCGGCAGCGAATTAAATGTAGGTCCATTAGTGACCCGAGTGGGTCCTTCTAGAGGCCGTGAAGTAGCGCGGTATACGCACCCTAATTCTCGCCCTAACGGTCCCCATGGTTTACAGGGCTCAATTTACTGGATATTACTCAAATTCTAAAAAATGATATAGACCATTTCGGGACCCGGAACCCAAAGCTAATGCATGGGTTTTTTAAGAGATATAACGACGTTCATTCCCACAATGTACAGTCCATCAAGAAAGTATGCAAGTTTGTAAAAAGGACAAAAAAAATCATTACCGTGGCAACACCGATTTTGAATCAAATTTGAGTACATTTAAATGTAAGGTTATGCTCAAATCTCGAATAGGACAGTTTTACATTTACCGGAAAATCTATTTTTTAATCCATTTATTATAATTTTGTTATGCTAAGTGCGTGTTTCTTCCACATTATTATTGTTATTTTTTTTATTTCTAATAAATAGCTCACATTTAAATAAAAAAACTAAAACAAAAGTTTTCCATGCAAGTTTTCCTTAAGTGGTAATCAATGACAAGTTCTGTTATAAAATTACCTTAGAATATGATGTCAAATCATCTCCTAACCATTAATTTCTTAACGCCGTTTGTTGTTGCTATAAAAAATATTCACCACTTTCTTGACAGACTGTAGCCGAATGAAAACGTGCTCAAAGCACTTTTTGCACAAATGCAGCGCTTTTCACAGTTTCATATCTGATTTAGTTAGCTACTTTATCGTTTGAACGAAATTAAGTTAGTTTTCTAAATTATGAAATTTTAAACAGCTTCTCGCAAGCAACTAAAGATTTTCCGTAATATTACATGGGTATATCCCCACACTTTCTACTTGTTCCGATTTAGTTTGACCCTTTTCTTACAAAAAAAAGATCACGGGAAAGAATGAAAGAACAGGAAATGTAATAGTTTCTGTAATGCCTCGACCACACAATCGCCCAACGTCCTAACCCGAACTCAGTTCGGAGTTGGGACGTTGGCCGATCTCATAGTGACTATAAATCGGGCAACTACACGATCGGCCAATGTTCCAACTACGAACTCCAAGCCAGTGATGCCATTTTACCTAAAATCTATCGATCTACCGATATTCATAGAAAATCTACCGACATTTATAATATTATGGACACAATTCGTTTCTAATACTCACAATACTGGAAATAATAATAGTATTCCAAGAAATAATAATTATCTTGAATCACCAAATCTCCCATCCTTTGTTTCTTTAACTTACTTCACAATGAAAAAATATCGTGTCACATGTTTTTGTGATTCAAAATGTTACAAAAATATGACTAATTTCAACTCCCACCGTTTGTCGATAGCTGTTGAGTGTGTTTTAGCTCCATATTTTATTTTTACGCGCAGGCCTAAGTCAGATTGCACCACAACAAAATATAACAACTAGCCCCGATTTTATCGAATTACATGCATTTCGCCAATGAGGTGATTTTTCATGCAAAACGGCCCTATACAAATTATCCAGCTATTATTATTATTATTTGCATAACATGCATATTTGGACGTCAGTTCCAAATTTGATTATTTTTTTCATCAATATATCAAATATCAAGAACTGTATAGTTGAGAAATGCGACATGGAAATTCGTAAGGCAAGCGGAAATTCCGAGTTCGAATCTCGGTAATACCTAAATGTAATACATATTGCTAGAATATTATTTAATTATTTCGATTTATTAATTACATTATTTCTTGGTACAACCTGTATGTGAGTGAATATTCTATAATAACAATTGTTTTGTGTGAGTAGGTATAGACTATCAATAAACGCATGAGAATATATAATATGTGTTCGTCAAACACGCACACAGTCATAAAGATAGTACAAATACAATATTAAAAAAACATACATTAACCGCTCGTTTTGCCTCTAATCAGTTAAGTGTTATCGCATTTAGTCTGGTGGTAGTTTGTAAAATGTACTAGTGCAAATTAAGCAACTGTTGTCATTAAATAGATACAAAATGTAAAGTAATTACTCTCTCCTCGTATGCTCCGTGATTGATTATCTCGGGGTTTATAAAAGATTTTATATAAAAAAAACTTAAAACCATCTGGTCTTTATAAAATAAACTGATTTTTTTTACTATGAATATTTTCCGAAAGGTAAACCTTTAAACCGGCCCCCAACGCATTCATGTCAATTTCACTGTATATTCTCGAACCCATATTAGTTACTCAACAATAATTCAGCAAGAATAAAATGCATACGTTGCTGTTTTTATCAATATATCTACGGTCTCAATGCGAGATTTCGAATCTGCATTTTGCGAGGTCTACAGGAGAGTGAAATCAAAATTCAACTTTCTAAGCCGGGTTCATTTCGATCATTTTTATTCAAAAAAGGAGAATCTAGAGGAAAACTTTCTTTTTTGGTGTTACCTGAAAACATAAATGTACTATAATTGGATAGTTTAAGACAATAAAACGAAAATCAAAATTTTACAGATTCGACACATTACGTTGGGGCCGTTGATATGAGAATACGCAGCGAGTAGGTACCCGTAATCACGAAGACTTCTGAGACGCGCTACCAAAGTCTCCAGTACTAGGAATGAGACCCTTGCAGTAACAGCGTATAAAATCATGGATAATTTGATAGATAGTCCCTTTCTCCTGGAATGCTATAAATTTACCAAATAATTACTGCCAAGGGCGGCGCCACGATCTGCTATGCATACCACATGGCAGAACAGACGTGTTGGCTTAGCACAGCATGACACGGGGTATGATGCTGATAAATAACATATTTCTTAATGTCTTCAACATACACCTTGAATGTTTCAAAAGACTTGTGAATAATTTCAATCAGGTTAACGTTTATGTTGAAATAACGCATTACTGTTTTTTGAATCCTAGTTACTGTTCACGTGTGTGGTAATTGGATGCAGTCTGTTTATACAGAGTATTTATTTATTTTTTTATTCAAGGTGGCGCAATAGTCACCACCCTATCGGAAGATGCTCTCATTTTCATTTCGTCACAGTCATTTTTTGTTGTTGTCAAAAGTTGTCAGATAAGTATAATAATACTAAAAGTTTTAATATTTTAATAGATAATAATTTTTTTAAAAGACGTAAATAACCTATTTACATGGTCCCATTACAAAAGGTCGACGAGAAATGTACAGAAAAAGCCTTCCAATAAAATATTTTAACTGCATAAAATAATCAATTGCCACATTTAACCTTAAATTACAGCAACATTGATGTGTGAAATTGTGAAAATATCTATATGGCGAACTATCAGATAAAATAATTTAAAAACAAGGCAAATTTTATTAAGGATTATTTAAATTGTGTATTTGGACATCATTTGTATTAAATATGTGCCTAAAAAGTACTAGACAACAATAAAACTCATTTCTCATGTGTCACCTAAATATGTATGGACTTGAAGTGGAACCGGTTGTTTGAGAGAAATACCACCTGGCAGGGAGGTACCCACCAGTAAAGCCTCCGTCGCGGTCATCCCCAATGGAACTGAAGTTGGTGCACTTAACCTACTTTATAATGACTCCGAGAACTGCTGAAACGGTCACACTATAAATATAGAAAAAGAAGAACACACTAACCACAGATAATTAAACTATATCGAATAATTATTATTATTATCATTAGATTACTTCTATAGTAACCCTTTTGTGGGAAAATCACCCCGGGGGGCTTTAAAACTACTTTATTTAACATATAACTTAAACTTAAAAATAATTCCTTAGAGCTAAGATATATTACTAGCAGCTTACAAGTAAGATTTATAACTAATTATGATTTACAACTTGACTATTGGGCCTTCCACACGACTGGTTTTCCCGATATTGACTAAAGCCACCGCGTCGAAAGGTTCGACCATCCAGTCGTTCTTTCCTAAAGTTAAGTCTACTAACTTCGTTGTCCTTTCCTAAAGTAAACCTTTCGACGCGGCGGCTTTAGTCAGTATCGGGCAAACCAGTCGTGTGGAAGTGCCATTATCGCGAGTAACTAACTACCGAGTTTTAATCTACGACTTATATCTAGCGACATACAATTAAAACATATTTATGACCAAGTTGATATTAATATACAATACTGGTTTGTGATTTACAAATGTAACTAAATAATTAGTTTTACTACCCGGCTTCATCCAGGATTCTTTTCAATAGGTAGGTAAATTATAACAAACTTTTCAGAAAACTGTCTTCTTATTCAGCAATTGAAAAATGTGGAACAAAATGGGGTTTTGTCATTTTTTTGCTGCAAAACGGAATATTCAATGCTCAATAGTCCATGCTGGAAATAATATTGCGAACCGATAATTGTTGCGTTGATCTAGAAATTCCAGACAAAAAATCTGTTAAAATTCAATGGCGATATAACTCACACTTCGAGAGTTAATAGATATGAATAATTTCTATCCCATCAGAACGAAGCAAAATGTTAAATGAAAAAAAATCTTTCAATGCAAACCACGTAAATACGGACCATGAATCAAATTTATTACAATTGGTTATTCATGGCTATAGGATGTAGATTGAATGAGAGGGGACCAGTAGAAGAAAAAAGATAACAGTAAAAAGTGGGTTCATTAATTTTCCCTTTTTATACGTAGGTACATTTACAGTCTGGGAAAACTATTAACGTTTGCATAAATCACAGACTAAAGAAAGGATATACTTGAATCTAAGCAAATTCTTCGCCCCATTAGGCACGGGAGGTCTCAAACGAGATGGTGTCAAGTGGGTCCCGCCAAATGTAAAAAAATAATGGCCGCTAGTGCCATTTGGTCTCTCGGGCCAAACACATCACAGAATGTAGATGTAATATGGGGGTAATTAGGGTAATCTGTTAATTAAAAATAAAACTAATAATTATATATCGCATTTAGTTGAAGTACCCGGCATTGCCCGGCGTTTTGGAGTAAAGTTTTGAGATTGTAATGTATTTCCCTACCCCTACCACTACCCCTTTTCAGTAATTTTCCTCTTATTTTGAATTTCAAGTGTGCAAAGTTTTATCAGAAAATACCAAAATTGTGGAAAAGTAGGAATGTGGTGGTTTTTAGAAATCTCGTGTAGACCGTGACGTTCCTCTTGTTTCGAAGGTCAAGTATGCATCAATCTCTGAATAAAACTGTAAATATGTATTAAAAAAACCCAACTATGACTTACCTACATATACATAGGAATAGTGCGAAACGAAATCTAAGTTTGGGGTGTGGATTTATTACTAGTGTTATTATCCTTTTTATAGAAAACATTGAAGTTAGCCATTGCCCCGTGTGATTCGGGAAATGCTGAACGGCATGCATATTATTTTTCTAAACATAATATTATTAACAAATCCCAATGAAATACGAAACGGAAAAAGACGCAAAATAAGATTATTAACATATCTCAATTGAAATACGAAACTGAAAAAAACACAGCAAATAAAAAGGTAACGATTTTGTTTTATTTTATTTGTCTTTTTCCGTTTCGTACTTCATTTTAGATTAGTTAATATTATAAATATTACAATGAGGTTTTTAAGTTTCACTAAGTTATTCCAATAAACAAATTGAATGTTAAAATGATTTTTTTAAATTAAAGAACCTTTGTAACTTTTTTCCACTTATTTATTTTCGAGCGGACCGGTTTTACCCTATCACGGGCATCGTCAGACCGGCACAATTAAAACTAAATCTATGGTATATATAGCATAGATGTCAGGAGTGAGTCCCCCTGCTTTCTAATATTGTTGTTAATTGTCAAATATTATCTAATATTGTATAATTATAAAAAAAAAAAAATTATTATGGAATTCCACCATCGGTGGAAAATAAATAAGTGGAAAAATGTTACAAACGTTTTTTAATAAATAAAAAAATGATTTTAATATGGAATTCCACCGTGAATTGACAGTTTCAAAATTAGAAATAAATTAATTGAATATTTTTTTTTTACTCAATTTTCTATATTATATTGTTTTATTAATAAAATGTGTTATTTTGTCTCAAATGGAAGATACCAACAATTTTTATTTATACGATGTGTTCTTCGTTTTTGAGATGGGTGTTCGCTATTACCCCTCTCTCCCCTAAATTGGTAAATGAATGAATGAAGGGACGGAAATCTAAGATATTAAAAATAGCTTTGTGTGTAGTGGATCCATAAAAAATTAACATCACATGACGTCACAGAGCTATCAATCTTGTCCGCGATGACATCCAGGGCGGTAACTGTGACGTCAAGGAGTTTAGATTTGTGGGATATATAATTATCAAGTAAGAATTATTTATCATAATTACTTTTCATAGTTATACCTTATGCATCACAGCTGTTTTTAACCACCTTTATATCATTTACATAACTAGCAGTGATACTCGTGTAGTATAACGGAAAACTTTGATTTAAATACATTTTAACTAAATATTAGAACGGAATAAAAAAACGGTAGCGAGTCCAAATACATAACAAGGTTGAATTTTTGTTTAAACTCTTCTCCCAGTTTCGTAACGAAAAACAGGCGAACATATCGTTTAGCATTGTAAAACTATGTCATGTTTACTATAAGACTTCATTTTCAAGGTGGATATGTAAAATATTCATACAGCCATAAAAAAAGTGTGCATGTTTTTGGCGATCGACCGTAAAGCACACGTGATTCATTGGTTCCTCCAATGTTGTCCCATTTCACTCGCGGTTATTCATGCTAATTTGCTTATCTGGTTATAAATCGCGATGTCTTGATGCGATAAGTATAATTTGAGGTGAAATTGCCGTATGTAACTCTGTCAAATCAAAGCAGAAGAGGGAAAACTATTTACATACCTACGACTTCCGAGTGCGTGGTTTAACTCATTTCAGCAAGCCTCGTATAGTGGATTACCCTTATATTAATTTGTGGTTAACCCCGTGAACCTTGGCACTCAAAGAACCCAAAAGTGGAACTCTGGGCATTTGGGTGAGGTTGACAAACTGCTGACATATTTCAAGTTTTTTGTGTGGATTACGCCCCAAATCTCCATAATGTGTCTAAATGTGTCAAAATGCTGGTGTGGAACATACTAGTCCCTTACCCGGCCAAATGGGCAAACTGTGTGGAATTAATTCGACTTCACCGAGACACTGACTGATAAATTGATCACTGCCTTGGGACTTAATCCTTGTCAAAGCAATGTGTCGTAGGTTTCAGCTTTTTTAAAGCCAAATAAAACATATTGGAGCTGCTTGAGTGATTAACGGGCTGGTGAAATTAAAAGCTCGGAGCTAAGGAAAGAAACAGTATGGAATTTATGGTAGACTTGTTTACTGCTAATGACAATTACCTTGGAAACATAATCACGGGTTGACATATTTAGTACAGTGTGGGTATTTTTATTTTTAGAATACGGTAAATATTTGCAGTTAGACCCGACTCATTGGAACCGATGGGACTATGCCACCACCATTGTTATGGATCTTATGTAACATGTCTCATAGGGTAAGCAGATATGAAAAAGAGCCACTTTTATTACCGTCTAACTCTCAGATGATTTTTTTTTTAAATTAGGATAAAAAAGCACACGGCTTTTTGGAAAATAATATACTAGTTGCCCTTTTAGTAAATTACGTACTTACTGCTAACAATAATATTTTTAATGTTTCTGTATTCAATGCCTATTTTGTTTATATGATACATGTTTTTTAAGTTCTACCGACTATCAAACTAGGTTCACGTTCATATTACGATAGTGTATCCTCGTCGTCAGATAAAATAATAATGCGAAAAACACATTCAGGAACAAATATATTATTAATTGATAAACTAAAGTTTTTAAGACAAGATTTTTGTACATAGCGCAAATGGTAACAATTATTTTTATAAACAATAATTATTAGCCTGGAACACTCATCCAAATTATCGGCTTATCGCAAACCCGCCAAGTTAATCAATATATACTAGTGTTTCATTCAATAATTACTATTTTTTATTATATTTCACCTGTATTTGACGTAGCTCAACGGTTGAGCATCTAACCGGCAGTCAGAAGGGTGCAGGTTCGAGTCCTGTCAGCGACATTTATCTTTTCTCGGAAGGTTTTTTCAATTTGGATGAGTGTTTCAGGCTGATAATTATTGTTTATAAAAATAATTGTTACAAATATATTAGATCAGAAAAAAAGACTAATTTTAGAAAATACAATTTATGTCCGATGGTTATATCGAAATCTCCTAAATACCAATCTTGATAGGTCGGTACCATTTGAGATTTGCTCGAGCAATTTTGTTAATCATCACGCTCTTAATCTTCGTGGTCATTTTACTCTAGAAAATCTTCACCCTCGTTATTCGATACACATTCATCACAATGCAACGAGTTTCAAGCTCATCTACGTTGTTTAGTTAATGACGCTTTCACGTGCAGGGAACAATTGATGCCTCCACACTCCACAGGACCACGGGGCGAAGCAAGGCACACTGTACAGGTTCTGTACCCACTGCACAGTCATTCTCCATTCAAGTTTTCAGTCGGGCTATTCTGCAGTTTGTGTTATTCCACGGAAACAATGTTTCGCCGGATAATTACGGCAGTGCTTTTGCAACCTCGATAGGTGTTTCCTTTAACAATGAAACGACGCGAAGTTGCACTATTTCTAGAACATTTGTTTATATACGTTTTAATAGTATGTAAAAGGAGGTGATGTGGGGTTAATAGTAACGGATTCTTGAGTGCATGGTGCAAAATAAATGCATACAAACGTTTTCAAAATACATATAGCGTTGCATGTAAATGTAGGTAGGTGTTACATTAGGTTCCTGGTCAAAGCTATTTTTTAATCATTTTTAAATTTGTGTTACTATAAAATTATTCATACATTGCAGCTGAGGATCACGCAATAACAGTCTCCTATATTTGTATGACTTGAAACACTAGCGCCATTCCCTTTTGAATAATGAGTAATATGAGTGGTGATATTTGGAAGTATTTTTTTAACATTTTTTCTAACCTGCAATAGTGATTTTAACCTCTAATTTTTGTTTCCAAAAACACGAATATGGCCAAAAACGTAAATTGTAAGCAATAATCACGTTCACGGAATAAACGGTAAAAATATTATTGTCTTAATTATTTGTTAGTTGTTAAATATTATCCAGTTGTTTGACCCTGTATTCATAATATAGATAATTATCACAAAACTGCTAAAATTCGTCAGCATTTCTCCTTCTTAGTGATTATAATCTAGAATGTATGGAAAATGAGGCAACGGTAGTTAGCAGACGGGAAAGGGGAACCCATACCAAAGATCGTCGCGTGAGGGCAACCCACGAATATCTTACAAAACTACTTAGAAACTTGGTAATCTACGAAAATATTGAAGTTTCCTGTTTTACACCCACCTAACCTAACTATCACGTAGTATCGATCCCGAAGATATTGCACTTTATTCCGAAACCTTGTTACAAGAAAAACATTTCTAAACTTCGTAACAAAATTTTGCTAAAAAAAAATATTTTTTTATCAAACTCAGAAGTATTTATTTTGAGAACTATACTTCGTTTATTTATTGAATTTTAACAGTAAAGGGTATTTTAAAAACGATATAGATCAAACATCTCTGAAAGCCTTCAAATAGTTCGAGAACAGTGGAAGAATCAATGTCTCATTCATTCTTTTAATAAAATAAACATTTTTTATTAAAGAGAGGTCAGGTTAAAATAGAATTTTTTTCTTATTATTCTGGTGCAATCTCCTATCGGATATTGGCTATCAGCAATGCAATCTCTACCCTACAGGCCGCACCCTAGGCTAGGTTAGGATAGAAAAAAGTTAGGTTAGTTCTTTTTACTAGGTTTACTGAATATGCCTTCAACTAAAGTCATGTCATCTTCTTTGTTACAACTCGTCCAGTTCCACATCCTTTCCCGTAGATTCTAAATAATGGATTGATGTTCCTTAATTAATAATCTATTCATTATGGATACCATTCTCCTTTATCCAGAATGTCGAAACTTGTCAACGCAGGTCAAAACATTGAATTTTTTGGTCTAAGTCTATATGATTTTTGTCAGTCATTAGGCAAACAAATATAATATTTTCTATTAAAGAGACTCAATTCTTGGACTTATGGAAACCTTGTTCAGGCTTTGACTTGGCATTATCTATATTATGTACATTTTTCATATATCGTGGGGTTACTACCAAAATTTTTTTTTGAGGAAATGCAATTTTAAAGATTGACCATCATTCTAAAATCAGGGTTACGGGCTAAATCTTCACATTCCATACTTTAAAATATCATTATAGTATAGTTTGCAACGTTTATACAAATCTTGCAATTACTAAATTATTTTAAGAAGCATACATAAAAATAGATTTTAAATCATAACTCACGTACTTACAGCTCTTTGGCTGTCAACGATTCAAGAAAAATCTCACATTGTTGTGGTGAGTGACTTGACCATGTTTTGGCTGAAACTAAGCATGGAACATGGTTTGTAAATTGAAGCATAAAATCTGTAAGTACACTTTCAATCCTTTAGCTGTACAACTTTTAACATGTCATCGTAGCAATTAATAGAAGAAGAGAATAATGATAAAAGATGCTACAAGATTTTGACTATAATAAATCGTTGAGTTTGACGTGTGCATTGAATATTCTATAGTTGTAAGTGTGCTCTTAGAATATTTTATTGCTTAATAATGATGAGAAATAGAGTTACGAGATTTTTCTATAAAATCACCAGCTAAAATCACAGTTTAACGAAATATGAGGGCCCCCAATTTATTCCAGATAGATTTACATATGTAAACCGTACAATCATATCTAACTCCAAATATCTACAATGTGGAGTTATCAGCTTTTTGCAGTAACCCCACGATATTTGTCATTGCTCTGTTCATGAATGTGTGCTCCTTTCGCTGTAATTTATGTTGTTTTTCAACCTTGTGATATTGAACTGTTAATGGAAAATTCGTCACTTACAAACAGACGTATCTCATATTTAGCTAATTTCCTGGATATCCAAAACACTGTTTTTTTCCGAATTCTTATATGATGTATTACATTTTTCGGTAAAGCGGTTTTTAATTAGTTTAGTTTTTACCCCTTTAGCAAAATATTTAATAAAATGTATAAGAATCCAGCAAAAGAAAAAAACCATTTTTTACATCTCCTGGAAATTTTCTGAATCTGAGACACGCCTCTTCGTGCTGTGGGCGACGAATTTATTGTCCGTAAAACAATAAATACATCTTGAAAACGTATTATATTGAAAGTTCGCCATGGTATACTAAGAGTTGAATTAGGTTACTGAGGCTAATTGGCAATACTATGCGAATAGGCTTAACACAATAACACATGTCGCATCGGGGCCCGCAGAATGAAATATGTTCATTCTCAAGGAAATTCTGATCTCTGAACCGCACCTGCTTGGTGTTTTAATGAAACCTTACCCCTGGGTACTATTTTACTAGGGAACAGAATTTCAAGAATGTGTTGGAGCATAAACTAATGACTGAAACTATTTGCTCCATAAGATAAATGATCTGGTGAACGCTTAATGAATATTAGCTCCTTTTTTTACGTCGATACGGGGTCCTATCTAACTGGGAAATAATTAAAATTCGCTAACGCGCAGCCAGCCTGCTATAAAGGTCTGAACACAATTATTATCTGCAATCAATTAAATTAAATTTCATCGAAATTAGATAACGTGTTTTCATTCATTACGAATTCATAATTAACGTTGAGTTTGCATGCTGAAAATGTTAAAATTTAATTCGTACTAATAGATCAACTTCATGAAATATTGCACGTACAATGTTTTAGCGCATAGTTAAAACGTATTAGTTAAAATATAACTGCAAACCATACGTAGTTTTCAATTGGAAAGAGATTATAGTTTTTAAGAAAATAAGTTATTAAGATATTTCAGATTTTTCATCGGGACACCATATTTTTTAAATGTTTACGACTATCCTCTAAACTCTAAAATGTATTTCAGTACTAATACAACTAGAGATCTCCAGTCCATAAACAAACACCTATCACCATGCAAATCTTATATCTGCTTTCCATATTTTTCTTTGGTTTCCATTCCTCATATCATCACCATTGTTGGTAGATAAGAAGCACATGTTGATATTTAGATACCTTCTTCTTCTGTAAAGGGTTGGCTATCATCAGAGCAATCTTCACCCAGCAAGACGAGCCCGAAATAACTCGGAGATCAGAGTACGAAGTGTACCATTTTCCTTTCTTTATACTTTCAAGATATCCCTCAGAGGACATCTAAGTCTCGAGTAAGTATGGGAAAATTGACGCCATAAAGCATCGGGTCATTCGCCACCTCAGGGACCTACGTTGAGTGCTCTTTCTCGTAACAAAAGGACATCTTGATTAACTTTCGGCTCACCAAGATGCGGGACAAAATTTGCGTTGCTATGAGGGGTGACTCAGTTACCTCACGCATTTTAGCATTATAATACCATTTTTACATTTATTCATATATTTTATTGTGAATTCTTCTTATGACTAACACATTTATTGAGTTCTCGTGAAAAAAAAATAGTATAATAATTTCATTAAAAAAAACTCCACATTCATCAACGAACGTGGCTTTCGGCCGACGGCTGGGGATCTACTGACTCACCTAGTGTAAGAACATTTGCTATCTGCTGGCGGTCCGGCGGCCGATTACCTTACCTCATCACGTATTACCCACCACTGTTGGAGTAGAATGGCGGAAACGTGTAGCTGGGGGTATGGTTCCAGCGCGCAAGAAATATTAGTTTTTGCAAGGAATGATACATAAGCATAAAAAAAACTGTTTTAATCAAGTACTTGAGTATATTTTTATTTAAGGGTATGATTACTATATATTTATTTGAGGGAAGTTACAGCTATTCATTAACAAAACTTTGGAATGTAATACCAGTCTTTATTCGAAGGTCGACATCGTTGCAGTGCTTCAAGAAGTTGTACAGCGAATGGTTTCATAAATAATAATAAAAGTGGTAGTAATGTTTCAGTTTTTGGATTTAAAATATTATATTTTATTTTATCTAAGTGTAGAAATTTTATGTTTTTAAAGTGTAGAAATTTTTTAACTTTACCTTCATTAATCTTTGTAGGCAGTGCACTCCGGGCACCGGAATTTAAAGCTGAACAAGCCTTTTGTCAATTACTAAAACTAAATTAAATTTTAAAATAAAATATGTAAAATAACAACTTATTGACAAATAAACGTTTTTATTATATATATTTTTTTAATGTGTTTGCAGATTTTGTAGGAATACGAAAAATACCAATAAGATATCTGTATTTAAAATAATACATGGAGGATAGCAATTGAGATTTTGGCTACCCCTCTTGGCAGTGAGAAGGTTAATGCTACTTTGGCCATTTCTACTCTTATATGCCCCGTATCTCGCTTTCAGGGGAGCAATTCTCATTTAACCAAGCGCCCAGTTATCGGCACTTATTGGTCCTTTCTACCCAAGTGCCATGCACTATCAGGTTAACGTTGCTCCCGGCTCTCTTATCGATGGAAATACATTTCGTCTATATAATATCCGGTTAAGGTAGCTACTATACTGAGTGATCTTACCCAGAATGGACATTGGTTATTTTAAATACTTAACTTATTCCGATGCATCTCTCAAAGTTTCTTAGTACTTAGAAGTAGTTGGAACTAAGACATAGTTCATTATTGAGATGACTCTGAGAACTGAAAGTATCTGCGTGATCTGAGAAAATCCTGACAGAAAAGTAATGCAGTTTTTTAGTTGTAGGTGTATACAAGGTACTTCACCACACTCTAGATACTCCATTATCTTCTTTGTAACAATAAAGTTAATATTGGTAGATTCCTACTAATATAAAAAAGTTATTTGTTAAGTCACTTATCCCCAATAAATTTGAAAACTCGTGTTAACAAAACGCCTCGTAGGTATATTATGTATAGGTATTAATTGAACGAGTCATTGAAGAAGTAACTTCCATTTAAGAAATTAAATGTGAAACCGGAGCCCGGCGTAAGTCAGCGTAGTGACGTATAGATTAGTCGACAAAGAAACTGGCAACTTTTATACCAATTAACGTAATGGCTGCGCGAACTGATCTTGGGAAACTTCTTTGAACTATCTAATTACCTCCAGTTAACAGGTAACCAGCGGAGGCTTGTTTATCGGGAGGTATTATTCGGACCATTAGTAACATTAAACTATTCTCTCAAGTTTAATAGCTCTTCAAGATAATAAGGTGGCTAAAGACAATATGTCCTAGGTTTGTTGTCGGCAACTTTGAGCAAACTGAGAGGATTAATCACGGAAAAGCTTCAGAAGAAAGTTAAATGGATAATTGGGTTAAATGAATTGCTTTTCTCTCTGGAAAAAAATGTTTTTTACCCAAAATCGAGGACAATGTGTTACAAATAAACATTTATCAAGGTATATAGAATACAGCACAATGTATCTAATCAATAAATAAAATAAAACAAGATCAAATCATCACTTAATATTATGCGAAGAAAAACTAAAGGAATAGTTTTTCAATGATTATTTAAATACACCATCTTATTATGGCCATGAGAAGTACAAAGGTCACCTTTTTCAGCTCACTGCTTTATTTTTTGACAAAGCCTCTCAAAGAATTAATAAAGAGTCAATCAATAACTTGACAGCGATGGTTGCTTATAGTTCTTGAAGAGCTTTGGCCTCCTTAATTATTAATTACCGACCATCAACACTCTCCAGCTTCCAGATTTTTCTCGTATCTCTGCAGGTCATCCAGCATCTTATCCATAAAATGTTGTCTTGTTTGTTTTTCTGTTTTCAATATATTTCCTCGGGCCTGAGATCATCACTAGTCTAATCTATCCCAAAGCCTATTTTCTCAAAATCTGGAATCCGGAATGGCCAACTTCCCAAATGACGAATAATCAAGTTACCGAAATCTCGATCGAATAAAAAAAGTCAAGCTCATTAGATACCCATTTGCAAAATACTGATACATACTACAAAACTTTAGCTAACCTAACTTAACATCTTTTAGTTCTGTACCCAATTTGAGTCCCCCAAAATGAATTATTTACGAATATACTACTGTCACGGAGACTATTAGTCTAATATCTAACCCAACCTAACGATCTTAGTTCTGTATAGTAAGTTATATATGACGATATTTAAATTTTGGCCGTCGGCAAGTTGGCCTTCGAGATATTGTTCGGCGCCAATGTTTTGACAATGGTATTGTACCGGCGTAGCTTCGTGCTCCTAGACAGGATCTAGCATCACTGTTTCGTGGAGACTGTGGATCGTTGACCTTTTAGGACTCAAATGTCAACTTCTGTCTTGCTAGATTTTTTTTACAGTAACTCCACACAAATAATCCACGAAATAATTTCCCTCAAGGCCTATATCATATTTGGGGATGCTGTGTGGAGGGTCTTTTAGAGGATAGGATGGAGTGAACTTGGGTCTTGAAGAGACCCATGTTATAGGATGGAGGAAATACAGAGGCCGGTAATTCATTCCACAGCCGAGCTGTTGAACACAAGAGTGAATCGTAGAAGCGACCCGTTCTGATGTGACAAATGTCAACCGTGTGCAAATGTTGGGCGCGCGTTTGGCGTGTTTCCCGACTATGCACCGGTGCCGAAGGGATCAATGACGCTAGTTCCTCGGAGCATCTTCCATTTAAATACCGGTAGAACAAGGACAGCATTCCCACCTGACGTCTGTGCTCCAAAGATTGCAACCCGTTTGTTAAGATAGGCGAATCTATCAAACGGAAAGCCCGTTTCTGCACAGAGTCAAGGGTTTTTTTCAGATATTTTGGGACTCCCGACCAGAGGTGGCTGCCAAATTCTATAGTGGGGCGCACTTGCGATTTGTACAGGGTCAGCAGTTGTGTACTATTAAAGTATCTGCGGGCTCTGTACAATACGCCCAGCTTCTGAGAGGCTAACTTTACTCGGGCTTCGATGGAGCCCCCATACCTGAGCTGGTCACTTAAGGTTACACCAAGCATATCAATGGAGGGCTTGTTGGGAAGATTGCTTCCATTAAAGGAGACCAGATTATCATTTCGATCCCTTTTAGACGTAATCAGACATGATTGGGTCTTTGAAACATTAAATTCGACGAGGTTATTCTTACCCCAAGAGGAGACCCTCTCGAGGTAACCGTCCATCCTTTGCTTCAAAGCCCTCCGAGCCGTTGGAGTTTGTGTGCCCTTTGGGGGCTTGTCAAACAAAAAGCAATCATGGACTGTACTGTCATCCGCGTAACAATGGATTGGTGCACATGTCAAGAGGTCATTGATGTGCAACAAAAACAATGTCGGAGACAGAACCGATCCTTGTGGGACGCCAGCATTTATTGAAAGCGAGGAAGAGATGAAACCATCAGCAACAGTCTGAATCGATCTCTCCCTCAAAAAATCGGCAATCCACGTACACAAGGAAACGGGAAGTCCGTAAGAAGGCAGTTTGTTGACAAGTCCTCGGTGCCAAACCCGGTCAAAGGCCTTAGAAATGTCCAGTGAGACCGTTTGAATCTCACCATAACGTTCCAGGCACCGCCCCCAAACATGCGTCACATACGCGAGAAGATCACCGCACGAGCGGTTCCGCCGGAATCCGTACTGGCGGTCGTTAATGATTTTGTTCTTTTCGAGGTATGTGAGCAGTTTATCGTTGATCACACGTTCCATCACCTTGGACAGAACTGATGTGATCGCTATGGGGCGGTAGTTGGCTGGGTTGGAGCGATCACTCTTTCTTTAGTATCTATATTTCTATTAGATCTTTCTTAGGTATAGGATGAATGACCGCTTTTTTCCAACCAGAGGGCACAGAGCCACATTTCAGGGACATTTTAAAGAGCTTATCTTCAGACATCTTCAGACCAAA
Organism: Halesus radiatus; assembly: GCA_022606495.2. Lineage (NCBI taxonomy): Eukaryota > Metazoa > Arthropoda > Insecta > Trichoptera > Limnephilidae > Halesus > Halesus radiatus. The sequence continues at coordinate 29,949 of JAHDVE020002202.1, read as the reverse complement.
TTTTAACGTCGACTCTTTAAGGCTGCCGTTCCGTATATTTCTATTGGCACCCGTACACGAGCCGGTGTGGCGTAGGAGCGGTGTTGCGTACTTCCATTGCCCGCATTCTTGCTGTACGTGGGTGATATTGATTTCATACCGACCCGTAAGGGTGCGGTCTAAGTGCGAGATACACTACCAATAAAACCCTCGGAGGTCCATTGAAGAGTGCCAGAATATATGCATTCAAAAAAAGTATTTTAATTGTAGATTGCTACAACCACATGATAGTTGTAGTGCGATTCTCAAAAATGTAAGTATTTAGAGAAAAATAAAAATAATAAAAAACACAAGGAAAATTAGATCGCCTTGCTTAACTACAAAAAAATAAGTGTATTTTATTTTGCTAATAGAGCTCCCATAACAAATTCCAAATATTGTGTTTTAACGAGGGCTGTCATAAAAAAGAACCAAACTTTTTTAGCATTTTTTGTTTTAAACTAGTTGATGTGGCCTTACTCGGAATTTTTTTTTTTCTTTTACAAAATTATGAAGTTGTGAATTCTTGCTTGTCGTTTGGGCGCCATAATTGATTTGAAAGCAAAGGTAATGCCTTATGACGACTATTACTATCTCTAAGCAAAGAAAAAAAGAAAAATTAATTTGTAAATTTTATTTCAGTAGGGACCAACTTGAAAATATTATAAATAAATAAACCTTCTTCTGTTTTGAATACGTAATCTATGGGCTAACCTCAATACAACCTGGCGGGTTTAATGTTTTTCATACTAATTTTAGAACGTTTTAGGAACAGTTTTACATATTGAATTTCTTTGAAAATACTCTCTAAACCTTTTCGGCACTAATAAGAACAAACTGTGCATTTTCAGCGAAAGTAATTTTCGAGAAAATCAAGCACAGCCAGACAAACATTAATTTTCATGTATAGAGATAATAATGTCGTCATAATATCTCCCAGGCTAGAATGTAAGTACTTTGTTTATTTAATCGATCCTACGTGGAGTAGAAATAAAATAATAAAGTATGTTTGTTAGATGATATAACAGTCGCGGTAAAACCGCCTTTCATCTGTGGTTGACGTCTAATTGACGTATCCATTTATACAGCACACAATTTCGATAAATCAATCATTAGCCTGGAAAAGTTAATTAACAAATATATACAAATTAATCTCTTCATCAAATAACCATGTTTATTTTCTATAAGATAGTGAGAAAAATTAAATAATAATAAAAATAATTGGTTAATTTATACAACGTCGTTTTTGTTAAAAATCACCTTACAAGTGCTGTACAAATATTACTTCCTACTTTAGAGGATATATCTAATTATGCGCAAACACATACAGAAAACATACCTCGCAGGTCATTTCAAATAAACACAGTTTTATTAAAAAGTTTAAGCTTGGAGAAGGTACTATTTTTCACGCGACACAATATTAAAAACACTTCACGTTATATGATTTTACAGTTGCTAATTTATCATTTTTATATCGATATAACATTTATTAGAAGATTTGTGGGAAAAGAAGAGTCAGTATTGATTTTATTATTGTTCAATTTTAGAACCGAATTTTTTTTTACAAAATGACCTTAAAAAGCCTGAACATCCTACTTAGGTTTAAATACGAAATTATCAATAATTGTTTTTTTTGTTTAACGCATTTAGGTATTTATAATTAAAATGAGCGTGTTTGTTATAATCAGTTAATTTATTTCCATTATTTTCAAAACCTGTTTGTTTGTATAACAAAGAGTGTCTTGTGAATTATTGACCTCTCCGATAAATTCATATGTCCGTCACATACTGACCACCAGATTCCAACCCATCCCTCAAACAAACCTTCCCAGAACTTCCCCTTCTTCCTTTCCACAAAAATACCTCCACACAGCAACCCCAAAGATGATATAAGTCCTGAGGGAAATTATTTTCCTTAGGGCCTCCTGTGTTCGGTGAATATAAAAAAAGGTCAGCCATACATATTTTCTGCTTCACAGTCCTATTTGTAAGTAGGAAGTACGATGTACACATTTCGCATCTTGTTTAATATTCAAATGAATCTTTCGGCTTCCTGCGATAGTGTCATGTAAATGCGTACGTAAATAATGTTGAACTCAAATAATGAAAACTGAGTCGGAAAGAAAACAGTGGGTAGACGTATGAAAATATAATTGAATTTGGGAACATAGCGTGTAAATTGTAAATGAGGCCATATTTCGCTAGTCGGGTCCCGAGCCCAGGGCCCAGGCAGTCTAAACGCGATTAACTCAGTCTCTTTGAGGCGAATTAAAATTTGTCGTTTAAGCTTAGATAATGCGGGTGGTGTTGTGTGGTGGGTATTGGGGTGCTATGGCTTTAATAATATATACAAAGGGTATTGTTATTGAGCTGGAATCTACCCGTACAACAATATTGTATACAGTACTTAAAACAATGCTTTCGGGTACAACAATAAAAATATTATTTTAATTATAACACAAATGGGTATTTTTACTTTTTTTATGTCGAATACGATTACAACGGTATTTTTAAATTATTTTAAAGTTTACGATTAAATTTTCGATGACGATTTAAAATGTGCCATTTTTGATTTGACGTCAAAACGACATGTTCGTTTTTGTTCGTAAATATGGCGTTGTTGACGTCACGTCGACCAACGTCGGTGACAGCCGTTTTAATATGAAAATATTAATATTACACATTTTTAGTGCGATGATTGGAATCAGAAATATAAACTGTAAATCTTTCAGACATTTTTAACGGTATCCATAGTTCTTATACAAATAATTTTAATTATTTTTTCATATTTCTACCAGTTTTGATGTAATACCGGCTTCTACGTCCATTCACGTCCGCGTCATGTATTATCCTTACACTCCTTTCGTCGTCCATTCGATCAACATGCCCAAACCATTTAAGCGTCCCTTTCATAGTTTTCCTTATTACGCTTGCATCAGACTTGCATTATTTGGGAATCTCAACATTTCAAATATTGTCAGGTTATTCGCAAACAGGGAATATTTGTTTTTCTTAAAAAAAATGTCTGGACCATGAAGCATAACATAGGTACTATAACTAACTAAAAGGTGTGGGTGGTATTTTTGAGGAAACGAAAGAGTGAATCAGGGTCTTGAGAGACCCATGTCGTGGAAGGGAGGAAACACAGAGGCTGGTAAATCATTCCACCGCTGAGCTGTTGAACATAGGCACGAGTCGTAGAAGCGGACCCATTCTCATGTAACGAATCCCTAGTACAAAAGTTGTTTTATTTTACGTATTTCCCGGCTATGCGGCGTTGCTGAATGGATTAATGACGCATGCTCCTTGGAGCATCTTCCGTTGAAATATCGGTAGAACAAGGATAGCATTCCCGCCTAACGTGGTCCAAAGACAGCAATTCTTTCGTTAAGATAGGGGTATCTATCAGGTAGGGTAAGGTCAAGGATTTTTGAGATGTTTTGGAGCTCCAAACCTGAGTTAGGTGCCAATCCAATAGTGGGGTGTATTTGTTTATAAACCTGTGATATGACATCATTTGAGCCTGTAAATTGAAATCGTTTAAATAATTAATTTTTTTTATTGTTCTATTATATGTTTTTTGACTACTGATTACATACAATATTGTTGTCTATAAGTCCCATTGGCCATATGTAATAATTACTTAGGTACAAGTAAATCATTTTAAAGAGCGCACGTTTGAATGTATTTATGCACGCCGATGGCGGTTCTAATTGGTTCGAAATAGTTTGAAACACTGCCCGCAGTCTTCTCTTGTCCCCCAATATCCCTACGACACAGTATAACTCTACACAAGCAATAATCGCGTTAAAATGATTCCACTGTAAAGGCGTGTTTTTGTGTTGGGATGATTATTAATGATGATAATGATCATTGTTTATTTTTTTGTTATTGTAAAACTGTTAAAATTGATACGGGCTCAGTCGTAGTGAGGTAAATAATTGTAAAACAGTAAACTTCGACGGTGAAGAATCAATAAATAAAGTAAATAAATTACTTGCGTGCGTTTCGAACTAAATCTCACCAAACTCTTGGGGAAATCTAGGCCCTAGCAATATTCACATTAGCACGCTCGACATCTTCATCATAGCTGAAGGCTTGATGCCTTTGATAACACCTCGGCATAATCAAAATTCCTGGCATAAGCCACTCAAATTTATTACAACCGTATTCCGTAAGGGTATAAGTGAATCCAGAATCGGGCAAGAAAAACTTTTTACCGTTCACCATAATACCGCAACGTTTTTACTAGGAATTTGAAACTATTTTTATAGAAGGCAGTTCATTTTTGTTACAAATTTAATTAGTTTCAGTTTCACTGGCTTCACCACAGATTTCAAAAAAATTATTAAAAAAAAAAAAAAAATTCATTGAACATTGTTTTTTTTTATTAAATTTAATGAATATTTCGGAGTTCGGCATCGTAGGATGGTTATTTTATTTATACATAACACAATGTTACTCTTTTGAAAGCATATATAATGTGATCAGTTTCACAGATGATACAGTAATTTTATTCAAAGCGCAAACTTGGGAAAAGGTCCTTAAAAATATAGAAATTGGTATGAAGGTAATAAAAAAATGGCTCGACAAGAATCTACTTACCTTACACCTACAAAACTAAGTACTTATATTTCAGTAAAACCAATGCTGGACAACCAAAAACCTTTCCACATTTACACCTACACCCATGTATTACCTCTAAAACCTCAAACTGTACATGCGACAAAATTGAACAAATGGATAATATTAAGTATCTGGGGTTAACAGTGGACTGCAAACTAAAATGGGAACTCCATATTAACCTACTTGCAAAGAGAATCCGGAAACTATCTTATATTTTTAAAACAATAAGAAACATCATGTCACTAAAACGATTAAAAAATGTTTACTTTGCCCTTTGTCAAAGTATTTTAACTTATAGAATATCAGCATGGGGTGGAGCTGCAGACACATATATTAAGGCGCTGAACACATCTCACAAAACAATAATTAGAATCATGTTCAAAAAACCATATCGACACCCTACAGAAAACCCAAATAATATTCTTGATATAAGAAAGTTATTTATTAAAAAAATTATCTACAATAACTGCTTAAAATCATCACCTTCCTACATATCTCATTCACAAAACACAAGAGCTGAATCTCACAATCATTTTGATGTACCCAATATTAAATCCACCTTTGCCAAGAAACACGAATCCTACCTCGCACCTCTCATATTCAACATCTTCCTAACAGAAACCTCTCAGCATACTCGTATAACGCAAAACAACCTAAAATGGTTATATAAAAATTTCAACACATGGCTAATGAACAGTCAAAGGAATTGCATCAAAAAATTACTTGCAAACTCTCGTTAGTCTGATATTGTTATTCTTATTATACCATATATGATTTTTAATTTAAACATTTTTAGTATGCCCTCTTGAATAATCATTTTTATGTTTTTTTTAATTTCTTCATTTTTATTTTGTAGCTTTACATTTACACTGTTTAAACTTTGTATTTAAAATTTACTTTATATGTTTTACACTTTTCTTTATGTATTTTTAAGTATTTTCTTTCATTTATAAATCTATATATTTATTTTGTTACCCGTCTCAGAAAAGACATCGTCTAGTGAGACGGGTAAAGTACACGTAAATGTTTAAATTTTATGCCAATAAACGCCAGGGTTGCCGGCAATGAAATGAAATACATGAATGTAAATATTAAACAAGAGTGGTCGAGATGCGAGCCCTGGGGCACTCCTGATACTATTTCCGTTAAGTGAGATGCTATATATACAACCATGGTTTGGTGCCGATTACTGACGATTTTATGACGACTCTAGCTGAAAATGGTTGCGTTGGCATAGAAATTCCAGACCAAAAAAAACAGTGTAAATTTCTTGACGCCAGAGCTAACCATCTGAGAATTTTTGGTGTTTCAGACGACATGGACGGCAGGCAGCTTTTCTGTTTCGTAGTTACGATTCACATCAAGTATGTTATTTTGTTACGTCCGGATCGACTTCACAAAAAATATAGATGAAATTATAACAAAATATTATCCTAAAACACAGAGCAATGAGGAATAAATAATAGAGTATTTGATACAATCACCAATCGGAAGCTAATTATAGCTCGTTAATGAAAGCCGGTCGGAAAAATAATTTCTGAAGCGTGCCGATGACTGCATCCAATTCCACCAAAATACATTAGCTCTTGGTCGACGAATTAGCTCCATAAATGAGAGGATATGAAAAATAATACATAATATCGTAGGTATACAACTAAAAAATGGTCCAAAAACATGTTATAGAGTATCTAAATTTTAAAATTTTACATTCATTCGGGAAATTTGTTCGTACAATATATTTTTTTATTTAACATGAAATACGTTTTAGTTAGAAAATAACCACGTTTTGCTATATATCACAGAAAAAGAAAAAGGTTTTGTTTGATTTTACCAACTTTTGGCTGTTTAGATTGAATATATTTGACAAGTAAGTAAACTTACAATGTTATTACAAACTTTTTCTCTAAAAGCTTTACTTGACAATGCAATTGACATTCAATTAATTATTAAAATGATAAGTTATCTTACAGTGCTTTAACCGTAACGATGCACACCGAGTTTGGCTTGTTCATTGCTTGTGTTTTTCTCCATCTCCATTTACGTAAAATGTTGGCTTACCAACTTTTGGTTATATACCCCCGATATATTATTTACGTAGGAAACTTTTCCATCTCCGAAGGAAGACCAAATACATTACGACTTTTCCGGGATAATTTCCTATTTAAACATAATATTGCCTCAGCTTTCCTGATCCGTTATAATTCGGCTACTTTGATCTGCCCATTGATGTATTATAAGAGAAACCCCCGGAGACTTGTGTGTACAGTGATGATCAGAGGATATTATGATTACTCTAAGAAACGATCAGCATCTATTAGTCTACTGATCTGTTTGTATCGAACCGTGTTAAATATGCGTTCAAACAAAACTATCCCTTGCAAACGACAGCAACCTGCACGAGATGTAAATAGCACAAATACATAAATACCGGGAACCCACATCACAAAAGACTGTCGACAACTTCACGGAAGAGGACAGTTAAATCGGACAAAGGGCAGGTAACGTAGGTAGTAATAATAATATAAGCCCCGTGGACCAATTGAAAAGGTAAAGTTTGCTCAAGCCCCGTGTACCAATGAGTGTTATATGAATAAACAAGCCAGAGCAAAGACCTGGCACGGAGTTTAGGGAAAGCCAGGAATTATTGTGGACTTTGTACTGGAACTTCGGCAATAAATAATGCGTAAACATCCTGGACAAACACACTGCGTCTAATACTTTGTCATATGAGATTTTCTCATCTTACTGCTGGTCAGAATCACAATACAAACATTCATAAATAACTTATATAGACGTACTTGGAGTAATATTCTCTCCGGCGGTTTAATTTCGTTCTTCAAGTTTATAGCTAGGGGCATTGTTATGGGTTTGCAGAAAACTTGATATTCGCTTGATAATACTTGAAATGAACAATAAGTCACTTCAATCAAACCGTACAGTACAGAAAACACTGTTTAAACACAATATACAAAAGACGTTTATAATAAGTAATAAGTATTATAATGAATTAAATAATATTCCAACCAAAACGTTGAGAAGTCTTCTAAATTTATTAATAGGACCATTCGGGTACTACCGAAATTATTGTGAAATTTAGTGACGGTTTTAATATTTCAACTTCTATCTATTCGTAGTTAAAAAAATTTATAACCACCGAAAGTACGTTCATAAAAAAAACTTGTTTCATAATGAACAGAGTTTTATGACAAAATTATTAAAAACTTTCTTCTATAAAGTTTACTGACTTGTACGATATTACATTTTTAATCATCTATCTATAATATGTATGGTCCAGTTATTCTCACCCCAAAATTACTGCTATATTTAATACGACTGACATAAAAATACTATATTAAAGTTACCTGAGAAGGGTATTAGTTTCTGAACACAAATGTTTTATTTATTTATTTTTAAACCATAATTCTTTGGGACCTTGACTTCTAACATTGCACACATAGAAACTCCGAAGATTTATGGTACTATTTGGGTAGATCAGTAAATAGAAGATTATGTCAGGTAGTGTTGTTGTGAAGGTTAGACGCTTTAAAAAAATCGCTTGAGCGAAAGGTGTAAAACTAAATGGGTTTAGCGTGCCGTGTGTAATAAATGGGTGAGAGCTTCACACTAACTTATCTTAATTTTCGGTCGTAAAATAATACGGTTGATGTTATTGAATTTTGAGGAATTCCAACAGAGGCGCAATTCCGGTAACAATATTGACGAAGTGGTAGAATAGATGGCGCTATTGTCTAGACACCGAAGGTCGGTCGAGTTTGGTGTTGGAATTTTAAAAAGCCTTCTTTCGGGAATAATCAACAAACTTCACGAAAAATACCACGTAAATGAGATTATATTTAACTTTACGAAGCAGGACTTAGATCGTCACAGTGATTTATCGTAATGCGTGCCTGAAATTATAAATTAGTTTGATACCTCACTATTAAATCGATAGAGCAAACTGATGTAACATCAGAATATGAATGTCGTAAACAGTGGCGTGCAGTCCATAGCGGCTAAAAAACTGTACCTACCATAAGATCTTTCAGAAAATGGAGCGTAAAAAATAATAAAAAATCGCAATCGTTCTACCCTAACAAAATGTTTCCACTTAAAAAAATTCTACATTTCAGTTGCAACCTGTCCTGGTTCATGCATACCTAATAAATTTAGTATCTTTCTCAGGATAGTATTCTTAGCCTTTTAAAATAGGATACATCACGCAAGTTACTCAAAAATATATTTAAAAAAAAACCTGTATAGACGTATTTCAATTTTATTCAACATCTCTTTTCATAGTTTATTTATTACATATATATACATATATGAACATTTGTTATCGGCTGACGTATTGCCCATCTCACTAAGTGTGAAACGCCTGTGTTGAGATGGCAATTTACAGGGGTGGTTGAACAGCTAGGATATTTTGATGACGAATAGATCAATAGATTAAAATATTTTTTTTTTTCAAAAGTACACTAATTTAAATTCATAAAAGAATTTAAAAGCTGACAGGTTTATTGGTATTACTTTTAAGGGAACTTTTGTTTTTCTTTTTTCTAATTTCACTAGGTAGGGAATTGACTAACTCAATAGCATTCTATTTAAAACTTCGTTGTCCATAAAATGTTTTACAAACTGTAATATTAAACGATTTTACATATGATTGTCTTAGGGCTCTAGTGCTTGTTCTTTATTCAATTACTATCGAAAAGACTACAATCTACCTTTGGTCATAAAGTAATGCATGCCACTGAGGGCATATCATTATTATCGATTATTAAACATTTCTGTAAATTATTAACTTTAATAAAGACATATTATTCAAAACGTGTAAAGATGACATTAACTCATAATTCGTAACAACGAGATGCTCTGTATTCACCTACCAGTGGTGTGCATTGCTCTATTACCAAAGGTAGACTGTGTCTAGTTTTTCAAGTTGGGATATGAACTATGTATTGAATATTTTAAAATGTTCAAATTATTATCATTTTCACAGATTTTTGTAGCGAGGTTGCGGCCAACTGAATAAAAGAACGTACAAGTTCCTTACCAAAATCATGGAAAAACAGATTTCTTTTTTACATTTATATTTTGAATTCTAAAGATAGGGGCCATAAATTGACTCATTTTGGTATTTATAAACTTAGTTATATCTTTTTATATCAGAAAACCAACTCGAAAAATTGACATTAAGATTAATGTGAGATGCCTAAAAAATAACAACTTTTCTAAATTCACGAACCATATAATTTCAATGAACCACAGTTTTAATAATGAAGCTGGTATAAATATTCGCCATATTAATAATAAAGGAAACGATTAACCAACTAAGAAACATTCGTAAAGTTAAATAATGACGACATAATTAATAATCATAAAAAACTCTCTTAGAGTCCTTCAATGTGACCATGATTTTGTAATAATATTAAGTTAGTACAAATTTATCCCTGAAGAAGGAATGGTAATTCATTTCAGTCAACCTAACTCAGAGATACAAATATATAAGATAATATCTTATTTATGTAATCATTAAAGAAGATAATATTAACATAACCTAAATGAAACAAGAAACCGAAAAAGACCTTTGTCTTTCCGAGACAACCGCTTTACCAACTTATCTAAAGTGACCAGTTCAATTTACGTCATCTTCATCGATTTCATTTAGGTTATGTTAATATTATCTTCTGCAATGATTAAATATTACAATGAGGTTTTTAAACTTCAATAAATAATTAAAAATTGAATATTATATATTATATACTCGTATGTGTCTCTTTTACCGATTACGAAAAAAAATCGCATGATTCGTAGAACAATATGGCCACTTCAAGATCCAGTTTCACTCCTTCATCTCCCTAAAAAGAGCCTCCTCGCAAACCTCCCAGCCTCGTGTGTGGAGTTAATATAAGAAAAACTGAAAGGTTTTACTCGTTCATCCAGTCAAGTAGAAAAGCGTGTTATTTCCGATTTTATTGTTATTAAATCAGATGCGATAAGGAAAGGCCCGCCTTACTTCTGAACACTCGCTAGTCTAGCCAGCTACTGAGGCAACCGTGACGGTGGAATATTTTCCGGAAGGTTTAATGCAAAGTAAATCTAGTTCCTGTAATTTATGTTGCGGGCTGCAAACCTCTCCTGTCGCTAGCATGCTCACGCCTCATTGCCCTCAAATCGAATTTATTACTTGGGTATGAAAATCGTTCAGGTTTTAAACGAATACTTGGGTAAGGCGGATAAATAGCCAAAGGCAATTTTAAATAAATACAAATCATTTTACTGGACAAAATCATGTTTCCAATAATTCTTGTGTTGTGTGAGCTTGGGAATACGAGAAATTCTACAAGCAGTCGACATTCGAAATATGCGAACTGCCGTATTGCTTTTATTTTATTTTTTCTACGAGAACAGTGCTATCGATAATAATAATAATAATAATTGGATTACTTCTATAGCGCCGTTTTCGTGAGAAAATCACCTCAAGGGCGCTAGTTTGTAGTTGTTCGTATATTTCCATCGAAAGAAGCACAAAGTGCAATAGAAACAACAAAAGGTAGCACAGTTTGAACAGTCAGTGGCTGAGTTGGCATCGCGTCCGGGTCTCACCCAGGCGTCGTGAGTTCCATTTCCTGGGCTGACTAAGCCCTCCATCACGACACAAGCAAGTTCTTCCGCTCACTGTGATAGTAGTAGGAGATTTTCAAATATTAGTAGGTTATTCGTAACCAGGGAATGTTTGTATATCTTTAAAAAAAAAATACCCCACAATAATATTGTCACAAACTCCAAGCGCATATGGTATCGTGGATTTCAAACACTATCCAATGGTGACCTGGGCATTGGCATTGTTGATTTCAAGCACTATCAAATAGTATTATGCTGTGCATTGGAATTGTCGATTTCAAGCACTTTCATATGGTATTATGCTGGGCATTTGCATTGTCGATTTCAAGCACTATCATAGGTATTATGCTGGGAATTGGCATTGCCGATTTCAAGCACTATCAAATAGAATTATGCTGGGCATTGGCATTCTCAATTCCAAGCACTATCAAATGGTGTTTATTTTCAGTGTGAGAAAGAAGTAGAGCATGCTCACAAATACGATGACTAGAGAATTGCCGACTTCAGATGAGTGATAACCACAAAATGTCGATAAAACTAGAAACATGATGAGGAATGGGGATGAAGAAGGAAAAGTTATGACATTGAAAGAGATAAACAAGTATGTCTCACTGTCTCATATCAAAGATACTATTACCTAAGCAGTTCACAATAGAAAAATGCTTACGTACGTCAAAGGAGGTAGCAATCAATGTCACCATTCAACGCTAAAAGGTTATTAACGATTTTTTTGCTGAAAAAGTGACAGACTTGGCTGCCCTGTTGACCTCCGTATTCATAAGTTAATATTTAACTTTTTTAAATCCATGTTTTACATCACTTTATCGAAACAAAACTCCGTGTTAGTTTTCATTCGGTAATTGTTTTTTCCATGTCGAGATACTAAATCCTCAATTCAGATGCGAATTTATTACCTAGGCCAATCAATGAATTTTAGTTAAGCCGATGCAATGCGAAGTAATGCAAAATAATCATGTATTTGAAAATTTTGTCGGATAGCAATATTATATATACTCTAATTAAATACAAGTAGAACACATCTTGATCTTTGTTTCAGTAGAGAATTTTTAAAGTTTTTTTATAAGCCTAGAAAAAAATAATGTGAAAAATAAAACCTAGAAAAAAAGGTATGAAGTGTAGTCTCCTATTTACGAACCCCTTTTCGGATACAATTTCATTGTAAAATATGGATAATTAAGTATTTTAGAATGTGATCTAAATACATTTTAATATTTGTGCCTGAACTTCATAAAATATTTTTTTTTTTTTTTTGGATGTATAAAAACTGGCGTAACCTTTTCGCGATCTGCATACGAGTAAGGAGGGTTTCGTTCGAATATTACGAATTAAATTTGACCCCTTAAACGTCACTATGACATAATGGGGACAAACTCAATTACTCTGCTTTTTAATAAAGGAAGTCTTCCCGTTAAGAGTAGTTTTAGTACCGGAAAAATAGAAATTATTGAATACCAAATACTTTGAATAAGTGGAAGACGATTTTACTGATCCTCACATTGAGCAAATATGATTTTTAAAAATGGTTTCCAGTCATTACCAAAACACGGAGTTATATTTACAGTAAAAACAAAGCTCGTAAAATGAATGTAACTTAAAAGTAATTCAATGAAATATATTTACTTAGCCTCAAAAGTTTATTTATGTTGTACAGAATACGACTAATAAATTCAAAATTTTTTATACAACAATAAAAAAAACATTGGCATTGTTTCATTATTATTATAAAGAATTTTTTTTTTGATACGTAGGTACAAAAAGATTGGTACGTAAATAGGTTAAATGAGTGCTTAAATAGGTAGTAAAGTAAAAGTCTGATTTTTTGTATTTTTTGGGCGTTAAATATGTAACAATTTCTAGACATTTTGAAGCCGATAGTAAATAAATAAAATTAAATAACAAATATACATAGTAGATAAAACCCTTCAAACAAAATAAAATTTTGACGTTTAAGAAGTGTAGGTACATATGTATATTTATTTTCAGGCACAACAATATTTCGTTTGTTCGTTTGTTTTAAAAAAATATATATATTTCAAATAAGACATACAGAGATGTGGCAATCCCATGAGTTCCCAATTCAACTCATAATGGGAATATCAATTATTGCTATGTAATATCAGATTTTACAAAGTTTTTAAGGCAAAGTAAATATTAGGGTTTTTCTTCTCCTTATTAATAATAAATAACTCATCTATCTGTGCATGATGTGAAAATTTGGTTATACGGTTAACAACCGTATTATTACAATACTTATCCGTATCAAATTAAGTATATTGTTTACAATTAGCCTGTTGGACATGTTTATTTCATAAGACAATGTAATGCAAAACACATTTTTTAGTTTTCAGAATACGGATATCATTTTTGAAATTCCGTATTCTGATTCCACTGTGAAATTAATAATAAAAAAGGGAATTATTCAGAATCCAGATTACCTGGATTGCAATATCTAGTTCCCAGGTACATGTTTCTTTTCAAACAAAATATCCTAACGGCTTAAATATGACATGGGAATGAAAAATATTGTAACAGTCAACATGATGTGTTATCGCTTTGAATAGAATGAACTGAGTCGTGCTTTTACACGATACTAAAGGATTTCCCACATTCGTAAGTCATTCAGGATAAACTACAAACTCACACAGATATTGCACAGAAACTTCACACGCGAAATAAATGGCACAAATACAACAAATCGAACATGCTTCGAAAAGGTATTTGCATGATAGTTCCATGACAATTCAACACACGTATAAATGGGCACACTCTTTAAAACTGATATATAGTCATTAGAAGTACGAAAAAAAAGCTTGTCAGAAAACTAAACCTCACCTAACCAAATTAATATGTATTTATTTTTATAAACAATAATTATGAGCCTGAAACACTCATTCAAATTAAAAAAACCTTCCGAGAAAAGATAAATGTCGCACCCTTCTGATTGCCGGTCAGATGCTCTACCGTTGAGCTACGTTGGCAAACCCGCCAAGTTAATCAATATATACTAGTGTTTCATTCAATAATTACTGTTTTTATTATATTTCACCTGTAAACAACCAACTTTATTAGTATGACAAAGGCTTGTAACCGCTAAATCCTAATAAATAAATAATTTGTCTCGACGCCATCTATTGAGGGAGTTAGCCGTTACAAGCCTTTCTCATACTAATAAAGTTGGTTGTTTACAGCTGAAATATAATAAAAACAGTAATTATTGAATGAAACACTAATATATATTGATTAACTTGGCGGGTTTGCGATAAGCCAACGTAGCTCAACGGTAGAGCATCTGACCGGCAATCAGAAGGGTGCAGGTTCGAGTCCTGTCGGCGACATTTATCTTTTCTCGAAAGGTTTTTTTCAATTTGGATGAGTGTTTCAGGCTAATAATTATTGTTTATAAAAATAATTGTTACCCTTTGCGCTATGCACAAAAATCATGTCTTAAAAACTTTAGTTTATCAATTTATTAATATGTATTTGTTTATATATTAATAAAATTATTTTAAATTTTTGTTTTTTTTTAAATAAAATAAATTATTAATTAGGTTATGTTAAATTAAGCCTTTGTCGTATATTTAATGACTTTATATCACTTTAAAAAGTTTGGGATTCATACGTGTGTTGAATTATTCGATTACCCTGCATGACACACTGATAAAATATATGTTTCTGATAAAATATATGTTAAAATTATCATTTTTAACATATTTTTGTTCAATTCATTGTTATTTATTTAGTATAAAAGCCTTCCCTTACAGTCCTAGAAAATCCCTCGAACTTTAGAGTGTACAAGATATACATTTAGAATGTTTAAATAGGATTAAAATTAATACATAGTTTACATTTATTACTTACATAAATCATTTTTTTAATACTACATATGCAGATAAGTAAAATATTGCCGAAAACCAGGAAAAAACATCGGCCAAGCATAAAACAGACCTTTATGTATATTACAGCCGGCCGACCGCCGGCTTCTAATAATAACCACGCACCGTGGCACGGCGAGTGACACTCCGTATCCTTCTCGCTCACTACCGGACAATTCAGCAAAGTATCAACGCACGCAGACAAACGAATAAAAAAATTTTCGATTTTTCGACAGAAAAAAATTCTGTTTCGTTCGATAAAAACTTGTATATTTTAATTATTTGATTCAATACATAAATGTATTGGTGAGGAACACCTAAAATATGAACTGTGTATTTAGTATATTTACAGATTTTATATTGAAATAATTGAGACATGTCAAATCAGTTCACAGCACCGGCAAGGAGGAGTTAAGGAACTTTCAGAACTTACTCGAATTTGTTTTAGGTAATTGACATATGCAGTGCTCTAATTCAGCGAGTTTACGGAAACCCTTCGGTCTAAACTAAAAATTTCCGGAAATCTGTTATCAAATATCTTCATAAATAAACTTTCCCAGCAATGTATTTTCAAATAATTGATGATGGAATAAAAAAAATGGTTCAATGCGTTTCAAATTGTAGTGTGTTTTTGGGGCTTAATGTACGAAAGATCTGGATTTTGAATGTTAACTTATTCCCGGTGAAAGACCACCACTCATAATCTTAAATATCTTGAAATGGCTTTAGCCGTGTTTGGTGACCATATCTGAAATGCCACTTTTTTACATTATCTCCATACAGGAGGCACTGAGCAAAAACATTTCCCACAGGTCCTATGTCATCTTTCAGGATGCTGTGTAGAGGGTCTTCTTGGGAAGAGGAAGAAGTTGAAATTGGGTTTTGAAGAGACCCATGCTGTATGAGGGAGGAAACACAGAGGCCAGCTAATTCTTCCACAGCCGGGTTGTTGAACTCATGAACGTGTCATAGAAACGACCCGTTCTCTTGTGACAAATGTCAACCGTGTGCAAATGTTTGGCGCGCGTTTGGCGTCTTTCCCGATGATATCTTTGACGAAGTGATTAATGACGCCAGTTCCTCAAAGGATCTTCGATTGAAATATCGGTGGAACAAGAACAGCATTCCACCTGATGCCTGTGCTCTAAATATTGCAACCCGTTTGTTGATAGAGGAATTTATCAAACGGACTGCCCATTTCTGCACAGGATGAAGGGTTTCTTCAGGTATTTTGGAGCTCCAGATCGGAGGTGGCTGCTAAATTCAACAGTGGGTCGAACGAAACTTACTTCCCAACCTTCCTCGTTCCTATCTCCTACCCTTCCCCACTCCCTTTAGCCTCACGACACACCCAAATTGGAGATGCCATAGTCCCATTGGCTCCGGACAGTCAGTCGGGAGCAGCTGGAACACTTGTACGGTACTCACATAATTTTTTTTTAATTAAAACTACTTTCCTTGGGACCATTTTACATATTACGTAGATTTTATTGGCTATATTTATGCTTTAAGTTGATTCTTGTAACTAATGTAGGTACTGGAATTATGATTTTGTGGAAATCCGGTGTTACGGAAATTGGATGTCACCACAGATTACATGCTGTGTTATATTTCACCGCCCATAACGACAAAATTTCAAATATTTTTTCCCAATCCATTAAGGCGGGAAGTTCCAGTCTAATGTGTTTGTTTTGGCTACGGCTGTTGAAAGAGAAAAAAGTATTTTTAGTTCAAATATTTTCAACACCGAACAATAGAGGACCTGCTCGAAACACCAAGTCCAAACAAACCGAATAATAAATAATTCCAAATTGATTTTAAACTTGCATGGTACTTTTTTCATATTTTTGTAATTAACTTTGCGAATTTATTATTATTGAAGCGATATTTTCTACGAGTGGAACGCACCTTCGAGGAAATTCTCGTTTCTGATAAACCGCTCGAAGTTTTGAGCATTTTGTAGGAGCGGTTGAATATCGAAACCTTATCAGTTTCTGGTTTCCTCGCTTCATCATTTCTTTAAGTGGCAATATTCACGAATTACATAACTGTATTGCATTATTTTATTGAAAATTAATTTCTTAGAGGTATACTAACTCGTCTTATGAAAAAGTCAAGATTGAACAATGAAATAAGTAAACATCAAAACATAGACATTTTTAAAAATTCTATAAGTTTAAAATCTCAATACAAATAGCCATATCTGATGACTTTTTTATGTCTTCATAAATAAAATTAAATTACAAAATTATATTTAAAGCAAGTAAAATCTTTGAAACTCTTTTTTCATGGGTAAATAAACATTGTGATTTTTAACTAAATAATCCATGAACTTTATTGCGTACACCACACATGTTGTAAACACATTAGTTAGAGATATTTTCACGTCGATTGAGTCTATTTGATATATTATGTATGATGCTTTTATGTAAATATTTTGTTGGTGTTTCTAATAAATAAAAAATCAATAAAATAACCCAGATCTGGGTACCAGCACATAAAGGTATCGAAAGCAATGAACGAGCTAACTGACGGACTAGCAAGAAAGAGGGCGGAAGCATCGGTTGGGGGATCCGAGCTTGCGTAGGAGTGGCAGTTTGCTACACCAAACTTCATATTGAAAGGTGGGTTAAATCCCAGCACACGGAGGAATGGGAGAAGACGCCAGGAATGAGACAATCCAAATGACTCATAAACGGACTAAACCCCAGATGAACCAGGTAACTACTCAATATGGACAGAAAATAAGCGAGGGAATCGACAGGACTATTAACGGGATACTGCCACTACTTGGAAGTGGACAACACCAATAAATGCAGAAAATATGAAGAGAATGAAGATACTCCAATTCACATATGGTCCCAATATCTCACCTCGATGAGAAGAAGGCTTAGCTACATATGAAGACATACTGTGGAACCAAGAGACATAGCCCAATATCCAATGATAACCCTGGTGAACTTTATCAAAGGGACCGGGTTACTATCAAAGAAAAATGGTAAAATGGGAGATAGCACGATGAGCCTACACCCGAGTACTCATAGGAGTTATGCAAATCGTCTACGTATCAATAAAATAAAAATAAATTAAATGTTGGTATTTTAAAAACTTTTAATTTAAATGAATCCGCATAAATATTTCGCCTGTTGGAGTCAGTGGAACTATGGAGTCCCTATTTGTGGAACCTTATAAACAAAAAGGGGAAAAATTATTCAGATCAATGCTAAAAAAGTTTCAAACAACTTTTCAATTTTGGATTGCGGGATTTCACCAAGGCGATTCCACAGAGGACATCTTCCACGATGGAACGACGTGAAGATGTACCTATAGGTTGTTACATAACGCATATACCCTATAAATTACTAGCCACTCGTTAAGTTAGCACCCCTAGCGTCAAAAAATAAACATTACTCATACGCGGTCCCGGGTACGGCCGCGGGCTCGCAACGCTTCACTTTCTCTGTGGACCCGGGCTTGTCAACATCCTCTCCGAGGTGCACCATCCATCATGGACTTGGCGATGGAATATTACCCGGACGCACGACCGACAACCATCATTCCCAACCGTGAGCTGTATCTTGATTATCCCCTTTACATTGTGTTGTAATTCCATTTCGAGCCACATTTAACAATGCCGTTCGTAGAGTTATTTCAGAGAGAATCTTAGATTACCCGTAACATTTTTGTAACATTTAGGTTAGCATGATCCCTTTGTGTAATCTTACTATGCCTGTGTCCTTTTATACCGAGTAAACAACTGATTACTGAAAGCATCTGAGAGTTTTAATTAATAAAGTCTCGAGTCACAATCCCCAATTATAAGACAGCCCGTCTTTGAGTTAACACTGGCTTCCCAACGTCGGTGCTTTCTTTGGGAATTGGAAACAGACTCCATACATTGAACTTGCCGCAATTATTCTCGTTGCAAACATAGTTCCTGCTCATAGGATGCTTTCAGAATTGGTATAAATGTCTCTTATTGTATTGTATCTTCTCCCTGTAAATTGTTCCCACAGCAATTTTTTTCTGGAATCATCTCTAAACATGTTAAAAAAAAAACCCGTTAAAAACGCGCCAGATTTTTCTAGAAACAATTTCGAGACGCTCGACTGAAACCGTTAAAAAAAAAACGCGCCAATACATTCTAGAACATTTCATGTCACGTGACGCGACGATCGCATCGGGAACGTTCGACAAAGCGCGGCAGAATTCTGGAACATTCGACCGAATTCTTTTTCTCAACCAAACTCGTCTGAAGTTCGCTTGAACAATCTCCAGACGCAGCGCGTCGTAGCATTGTCAAGTTGGCAAAATTGAATCTATACCGACTTGCAAATTAACAGAATAGGCAACTTTACAGTCCCTTTTGTCTCTCTCAAGTTGCCTAGATCAAGTCAGCTGATTTTTTTTTTGACAGCTCCATAAACAAACAACTCGCGCCGTCCCTTACGTTGCAATCGGCTTTTCAACAATTAAGTAATTTTCGATAAATAAGATCTCAAACACATCATTAAGTCCTCTTGTCCAGTAAACAACAGGTACAACTAATTTACAACAAGGATTACCTACTTAAATTTCCTCAAATAATTCTCGCAAATATGTAACATTGTGTTTACATATTGTATGGTGATACCTTATTAAGTGATTAAAAAACCCTCTGACAGTGACTATAATAATAATAAAATAAACCAAAGACAATTAAATCAAGTGGTACTTTAAATTTATAATTAAAAATACTACGCCAGTGTTTCAGAAAAATAAACTTCAAAAATAAATTAATGACGAATTTTTATCCCTTTTCGAGTTTCTCTCTTAAAAAAAAAAATCAATAATCAAGGAAGTGATTGTCAATTACCGGTTCCCTAAATCTAATTACGGGCCTAGTGTCAATTAACCTCAAATTTCAACAAGTGTAAAGTGATTTTTGAAAATTACCATTTTCTAAACTAGAATCTTGGCAATTTTTTCAAGTTTTAAGTAAAAGTTACAAAAGTGAATAGTGAAATTTAAAATATCTTCCCCCTAAACAAATCCCTGGCCAATTTTTGTTAAATTTCAAACACTTAGAAAAATCAGAGGTTCTCAACTTTTTTTCTAAGTCTAAAATTTTTTTTTCTTCTCTCTCCTTTTTAAATTTTAATTTTACAAAATGGAATCCACACCTGCCTTGGGTATCATCGCCAACATTCACCAATCAAACAAGGACACAATTCTTCAAGCATTGCGCGACAGAAACCTGTCTCCACAAAACAAAACTAAGAAAGCTCTAATAAAATACGCACAGCTTTTCAACAAAAGATACATCAAGACCCTCCCCTTCAATTTATCAAACCCTGTTGAAATAAAAATCATCACCCAGGAGCAAAAGGACACAATCCCAGTCGCGGAGGAATCTAACAAAACCTATGACCTAACTCCCTGGAAACTAAAATTTAACGGTTTAACCAGTGTAGAAGACTTCATTGATAAGGCGGAAGAAACAGCTTCAATAAGAGGAATCCCCATAGAAATTCTGCACAAAAACTTCATAGACCTCTCCCGCGCATTCTGGCAAATACCATTAGACTCCGATTCCTGCGACAAAACTGCGTTTGTTGTACCAGGAAGAGGAATGTTTCACTTCACAAGACTACCTTTTGGTCTAAAAAACAGCCCAGCAGAATTACAAAGACTAATGGACAAACTGTTCGGTCCAGAATCAGACAACAACTTATTTTGCTATCTGGACGATTTAATCATCATAAGCGACACCTTTGAAAAACACATCGCCATGTTGGAAAAAGTATTCCAACAACTCAAATTCGCCGGCCTAACCATCAACCTTAAAAAATCAGAGTTCTGTAAATCTCGCCTTCGTTACCTCGGTTTCATCGTCGACGAAAAGGGTCTAAGAACAGATCCAACAAAGTCGAAGCTATGGCAAATTTCCCTAGACCAAAAAACGCTAAAGAAGTCAAAGGCTTCCTTGGTCTCGCCGGCTACTATAGAAGATTCATCAAAGATTTCTCCTCCATAGCAGCCCCTCTCAATAAAATCACCGGCTCCCGCAAAGGCGTCAGCAACTTTGTTTGGTCCACAGAAACCGAAAACGCTTTTACCACCTTGAAATCAGCATTGCAATCCGCACCTGTTCTGAACTGCCCTGATTTCACCTTACCTTTTACCCTGCATACGGACGCCTCCAATGTCGGAATAGGGGGAGTTTTAACGCAAGAATTTCCCGACGGCGAACACCCCGTTGCATACTATTCCCGTGGCCTAAACAAAAATGAAAGAAACTACGGAATCACCGAAAAAGAACTATTAGCAGTCATGGACTCAATCCACCATTTCCGAGGCTACATCGACGGTAGCAAGTTCACTGTCGTCACTGACCACAGCAGTTTAAAATGGTTGATTTCATTGGATAATCCCTCAGGCAGACTGGCCCGTTGGTCATCTCGTCTATCACAATTCACTTTCGATGTAGTACACCGCAAAGGTGCCGATAATATTGTACCCGATGCGCTCTCCAGAATTGAAATAGCTTCTTTAAGTACCAAAACAAATGTTCCTACTCCCGTGACAAAGGACACTTGGTATCTAAAAATTTACAATGGATGCAGGAATACTCCCCAACAGTTTCCCAATTTTATCATAAAAGAAGGACAACTTTTCCGAAATTGCAAACCCCCGCTTTCTATCCTCGAAGACTACGCTTGGAAACTGGTTGTCCCTCTCGAAGAGAGAAAACAAATAATATCCGACAACCATAGCGCACCCGATTCCATACATCCTGGCACTTTCAAAACTTACAAGAAAATAACTTTAAAACACTATTGGCCTGGTCTATTCAAGCAAGTTCGTAATTACATTTCTAAATGCGACATCTGCAAAGCTTATAAGCACAGCACAGCCCCTACTGCTGGTCTAATGGGTAAACCCAAACATGTAGACAGACCACTACAATCATTATCTATGGACCTTGTCGGCCCGTTCCCCAAAAGTTATGCCGGATACATACACATACTCAGCGTAGTAGACATTTTTACCAAATATTGTTGGATTTTCCCTCTAAAAAGAGCTAATGCAAAAACAATCATTAACCTCTTGGAAAAACACATATTTATACCCTACGGAACCCCTCGTACTGTCATTGTAGACAATGGCAAACAATTCATCGCAACGGAATTCAAAGAATTTCTATCTAAATATGGAATAAAAGACATCTTTTATAACACTCTCTATACTCCACAAAATAACACTGTAGAACGCTATAATCAAACTATTAATACAGCTCTGGCAATTCTAGTTGGCAAAGATCAACGCACTTGGTGTAAAAACTTAGAAAAAATTCAGGCAGCCATGAATAACACAGTGAATCTCACGACTGGTTACACCCCTTTCTTCCTCAAACACGGTATGGAACAAATTGTCCATAGCTCCCTACATCGAAACTTCGAATTTCCATCTTCGGCTCCTCATTCTGAAAGTCCAGTGAAAAATTATGCTCATCGTTTGGAAGAATTGTCTGCTATTTATAGTGAAGTAACAGATGCCTTATTACTGGCCCACCAGAAAAGTGCGGACAGATATAACCTTCGCAAAAAACACGTAACTTTTAAAGAAAAAGATATCGTTTGGAGAAAAAATAACACACTATCTCAAGGAGCTCTATACTTCTCGGCCAAGTTGGCACCTCGTTTTATCAAGGCAAAAGTCCTGAGAAAAATCTCAGACTTGGTCTATACTCTTTCTGACACATCTGGTAAACACATAGGCAATTACCACGTGAAAGATATCGTTAAAGCTGGAATTATGGAAACAATAGAAACCATATCCCATGTTGACTCATCCATACCCTCTGGACAAAATCAACAATTGCCACATGTTGCGAA
Organism: Halesus radiatus; assembly: GCA_022606495.2. Taxonomy (NCBI): domain Eukaryota; kingdom Metazoa; phylum Arthropoda; class Insecta; order Trichoptera; family Limnephilidae; genus Halesus; species Halesus radiatus. The sequence goes on along the minus strand of JAHDVE020002202.1, from coordinate 6,911 downwards.
TGTCGCAGAAACATTCACTATTTAACATGTAAGAAAACCTTACATTTTTGGAAAGTTACATTAGTGTCAGATGTAACACTTTCCTCTTGTAACATAATTGTATATAATCAATCGTCTGTTTTGTTTTCAATCTCTGTTTTCATTCTTCATTTTCACTCTTGACGGACACCTTTTTTCCCTTTTTTGAAACTGTACACTTCAAAATAAGGAAATCACCTTTGTTGTCGGTAATTATTTCTGGGAAGCGCACCCAGAGGTGTTACTCTACCCTCTTACTTTAACAACGTTTCCGTCCCATCATGTCATGTGTAAATATTCAATTCATCTCTGTGTTTTGTCTTTTCTTGTGCAACCTTTTGTCATTTTTGTTTGTTCATATCTCACTCCTCGAGAGTACATACGTACAAAAGTCATTGACTTTTGTTACACACCCAATTACAGTAACCAAAACTCTGGTTAGGATTTTCAGTCAAATGCAAGTGTAAATTCCCGCTGTGGTATCAACATTCTGACTCGAAAATCACACCTGTTGAACGAAAGTTATAACGGGTAAATGTTTTGTTTTTTCAATTTTTCCAAAATTGAATGGCGCTCACACCCAAATTGCTCTTTTATTTCCCCATTTTTCAGAACTCGACACTGACACGTCAATTCTGAAAAACGTCATTGGCATAATGAACAATCTTAAGATCGGTTCCCCTCACTAATGACAATTACTTTGTATATCTATTGCCTTGTTATTCCAAGTATGTAAAACCTAAAGTGGTCTTGGATAAGCGATGGTGATATGTTCTTTGTTAGGTTCATGTTTTGTATTGTCCCTAATTCATTTTGTGCTGCGTAAACTTAGCCTTATAACTAAGTCATCACAGTAACTCTCTGGCAAAAGAGTAAGTAAAACCAATTCGGTCTCTTCTGCAAAATACCTTGCTCTGTGTAAGTAAATATTTTACCATCACTTTGCTCCCCTCGTTACAATTAGAGTTTTAAAACCATTTAGGTCTCTTTTGTACTTGTTCTTGTATTATTTAAAATGTACATTTTACACCGTGTTAAGGACTGTTAATTCAATCATTAAATATATGGTATTAATGTTAACCTCGCCGTCTGTATTGAAATGGGTACCTTTTGAACGTAATTGTTGTATTACATGATACGTGTGAACGTTAAAATATCTACCATGATACGAGGAGTCGTCATAATCACTCTTGTTGTTAACTATGTTGACATTTAGGTAAATTTGTTTCAGTAATTGTCATAAATTCCTAATTTTTTTTACCGTCTTTTCAATACTGGGCAACCCTTGCAAATCGTTCAATTTTGCGCGATACGTGGAGACGTAATAAAACTCACCATGATACGTGGAGACGTAATAAAACTCACCATGATACGTGGAGACGTAATAAAACTCACCATGATACGTGAAGACGTTATAAAACTCACCATGATTCGTGCGAACGACATAATATCTTTTGGCTTTTCTTGAAATAAAGTTTGCCACATTTGTTGTCTATCGAACTAAATGTTTGATATTTTGTGATACTTGTAAAAACTTGTAACTCGTTGTCTAGGAAACGAATAAGAAAACTCCTAGGTTTGTGAAATTTGAACAAGGGTCTGTCATTTTCCCACAAACGTGTAGAAGATTAAAACGACCCCTAGCCTTTCGCCTAATACACGCAAAAGACTAGTTCTGTATAACTGTGTATGCTGTAATCATCATTCATTTGTACAAATGTAATGAGTCCAGAGCCCTGTTGTTTACTTTCCTTCATTCTCCCCAAGAGATTGAACCTGGACTCTAGCCAGATCACAACAGATTTCTGTACTCAATTTCCTTGTCACCCAAGTGAAATAAAATGATTCATGTATTTGGAAATTGTACGTTACGCTCTCAGCATAACGTCTGTCAAATAGGTCAAACCTCATCCATGAATTATTTTCTCAACTTCACCCTCAAAATATCTTACCTTGATAGTAATATATTGTCACCGCCTCAGCGATTACATTGACCACAAAGGGTCAATTGCTTTCAAGTGAGATATGTGTAATTATGTACAAACCTCAGTTCTTGTATCAGTGGATATGTATTCAATGCTACTGCACTGAATGGACTATATATTGTCACCTTTGATGCTGAATACTGGTATTTGTATATAATTAAAAACTTTCAGCTCAGTTGTTTATTTCCTTTTTGTTCGTTCTCTCTCTCTCTGGAATTCTCTAAATGCGGTTAACCTACGTTCTTTTCTCTCTTACAACACACTTGTTTCTCTCCAAACTTTTGCATCATTGGTCTACCAGGCAGGTAAACTTCAAGAATTTTGTTTTAATAATAATTTCCCCCCTGGACTAAAAAGAAGCCCAGCAGCCTTCTTCATCATCAGCCCAGCAGCCTTCTTCATCATCAGCCCAGCAGCCTTCTTCATCATCAGCCCAGCAGCCTTCTTCATCACCAGCCTAGCAGAACTTCACCCCATCACCACAAACTGTCACGGAGGTTCATCTTCTTCAACCACAAACATAAAAACACCCGACCCTGCTTACCATAATCAAGCTGGAGTCGTACGTGTAGTTGCGAACCAAGTTGTCTCATAATACATAGACACTTTCAAAACGACCTTTTGGACATGTCAGTCCTAGGCCCGTTCCAGTTCAATCAATAGCCAGCTGCCGTCTTTTGTCACGCTAGACATAGACTCATCATTGTCTTGCATACATTATCACTACCAAGACACGTTCCAGTTCATCAATAGCCAGCTGCCGTCTTTTGTCACGCTAGACATAGACTCATCATTGTCTTGCATACATTATCACTACCAAGACACGTTCCAGTTCATCAATAGCCAGCTGTCGTCTTTTGTCACGCTAGACATGGACACAACCCTTACCTTGTACACCATAACTGTCAAGACTTACCAACATTGCCGCCGCGCAATATTCACCATATACAACCACTTCACCTTGGAACATCATCAACCATATTCCTGCCTCGCCACCTGGCATAAGGAATCCTCTCTGGCTCATCTCGCAAACCACAAACCATTTACTGCTGTTTATTTCTCCAAACCTCTGTGATGATAACTCTCCACCGAACTTTTGTTTTTACTTGACCCGAGTGTTATCTCGAAAGGGTCAGGTTACAGTGAAGTCATAACATAAAACCAGTGAATAACCCACGTCACACCACAACGCAAAACCACTCCGAAACTTAGCTTACAGACCAATGATAAACCATAGAGTCATTTTTTTATTCTTGTTTCTATTCAACATAACCATGTATTTTTGTTTCTATTCAACATAACCATGTATTGTTATCACTGTTCTGCATAACTATGTATTATTTTGTTGATTTTAGTGCATAATCATGTATGTTTGCCCATCTCTCACATTGTAATTCACCCATCTCTAGTTTATAAGGATAGCTAGATCTCTCTCTCTCTCTGCTTTCTCATTCTTGTAACGACGGTGCATTTTAGAGGATTTTTTTAGTCCTACAGCTTCATTACCACGGCGCTTTTTTTCGTGACATGGGGGAATGTGTTACATAACGCAAATACCCTATAAATTACTAGCCACTCGTTAGGTTAACACCCCTAGCGACAAAAATAGACATCACTCTTACACGGCTTCCGGTTCCCCCACGCTCGCTGCACTCCGGCATTCTCTCCTCGCACCCGGCCTTGGACGCACCGCACGCACTTTCTCTGTGGACCCGGGCTTGTCAACATCCTCTCCGAGGTGCACCATCCATCATGGACTTGGCGATGGAATATTACCCGGACGCACGACCGACAACCATCATTCCCAACCGTGAGCTGTATCCTGATTATCCCCTTTTCATTGTGTTGTAATTCCATTTCGAGCCACATTTAACAATGCCGTTCGTAGAGTTATTTCAGAGAGAGAATCATAGATTACCCGTAACATTTTTGTAACATTTAGGTTAGCATGATCCCTTTGTGTAATCTTACTATGCCTGTGTCCTTTTATACCGAGTAAACAACTGATTACTGAAAGCATCTGAGAGTTTTAATTAATAAAGTCTCGAGTCACAAATCCCAATTATAAGACTGACTGTCGATTCACGATCCTGAAGAAGGGCTCTGAGGCCTGCCGATTGTGAGCTAGTCGTAGGTCCCGAGCTGAGCTCCCTGGAAGAAAACCCCTCTCAGGGTATACACACACACACACACACACACACACACTGTCTCCCGCAGATTCACCTTCCCAACCTTCCTCCTTACCTTCTCCCGCATTCCCGCTTTCCCCGCACAAATCCGTAAGTTAACAATATATTGGGTGACAAAAAAATAACACATTTATATTGTGACATTTATGTAATGAGCAAATAAACTAATAAATTAAGTTGCAGTTATTACAAAAAAATATATTTAAAATATTGATAATGTAATATACAGTGCTAAATATATATTACATGGGTGTATGTACAAATGTACGAGGTGTGTTGAAAAGAAAAGGTGAGTTGTAGCGGGCTGTGTACATTCGATTGTCGTTTTTTTTTTATTATGTCGGTACACATATGTTTATCAAATGTTAGCATTATCCTCCATTTTGGATAAGTGGTTTGTTTTTGACAACTGTAAAGGTAAGTCACGTTTTTGTGTGTTCTTCGATTTTTTACTTTAGGTTCGTTTTCAAAGGAATTGACCAAAATGCTGAATTTATATCAAAAGTAGAAAAATATTCACAGTTTACAGTTTTAACCATTAAATCCTCAATCAACGGAAAAGGTTGTGATTGAGGGACGACAATTTTGTTCAGTTCTCTGAAATCGATACATAACCTTGTTTTTTCTCATCTTCTTTTTTATATGCCAGAGTTACTGGAGCAGCAAATGGGCTATAGGATTCCTCAATCAAATTCTTTTTTAATAGTTTTGATATTTGATTTTCTATTTCCCTTCTATCTTCCGCTGTTCATCTGTATGGACGTTTGTAACAGTATTTATCAACCATCAAGTCAATATGAGCTTCATAATGTCTCACAGTACCGACGTCATATTTATTTGGTTTGTATTTTTCTATCAACTTATCGATTTCTGATTGTTGATATAAATCTAGATGGTTTACTATCATTTCAAATCCATCTGTGTTTACATGTTCGTTGAAATTTATTTCACATCTGTTTATGTGTTTAGTGTCTTGTTCCTCAGAATGTAAAAAAAAACTTTCTTCATTTTTTTCATCTAGTACATCAGGAATGTTTATATTTATTAAATTTGAAGTATTGATTTTTGAATACTTATTATTTTTTATATCCTCTTCATCGGAGGTCACTTCTTCTGGGTTTTTACATTGTATGATCTTTAATTGTTCATTTTGTATCAATTTGAAATTTTTGATACAATCCAAACCAATTAGAAAATCGTAATTAAAATTTTCATTATCTACTACAAAAATATCCACAATTCTTTCTGTATTGTAGATTTTTATTTTTAGCGTTACCATACCTTTTGATTTCTTCTCACTATTAATAGTCTTCAAGTTTACTATTTGTATATCACTTGTATATTCTCTTGGCTGTATCTTCAATAATTTTGCATTAATGAAACATTTGTACCTGAATCATGAATTCCTGAAACTTTTAAAGTATCATTTAATAGTAACTAGACTTTTATTAATGGTGGCACCTCTAGTTTTTTGGATTCTTCTCGTTTAGTTCAATTTCCAATTCCGAGTTATTTACAGTTTTCACAACTGATTTTTGATTTTTCTTATTAAACCAGCAATTTTCCTCAGGATGGTAACGTTTCCCTTTTTTCTCGTTTACACAGATTCGGCACTGTTTTTTTTCTTCAATTTCTTTGGATTTAGTGTCAGAATACGTAATAATTTTTTTTTCATACTTATTCCTCCCAATAAGATGTTCCAATTTTCCTATTTTATTGTAAAGATCTTCCGGTCCTCGTAAAGTTTCTCTGTCAATTTTATGAGCCACATAATTAGGTAAACCAAATGCTATAAGGTCTATAAGTGTTCCAGTATCAATTGATTTCCTTACTTCCAGTAATAATTTTTCTTTTTTTAATGCATACTCAAGTAACGAACCTGCTTGATATTTAAAGGCGAGAGCATATCTAATGGGTGACCATCCTTTGTTTGCAAACGTGTGACAATTTTTTTTCTCCCATATGACCCATTCCGATTCCACTGTAAATTTCATTAGCATGCGGCTGTACCACTCTACACCCGAGCATTCCAAAAAATGTTTTAAAATTTCAATTTTCTTTTTGTCTTCGTTGATTTGGAAACGTTCACATTCTTTATTAAAATCTTCAATCCACTGGTTAGCATTTGAGCTTCTGCCAGTGAATTTTCCTATGATGAAAGCCTTTGCAATATTCCCTAAATTTTTAGTTTCAGTTTTTTTTTTTTATCTTAAAGCAATTTTTCTAACAGTTTTGCCAACATTTGGCTTGAGCTATTAGGTATAGATTCAGCATTATTTATGTTTTCCATAATTTCTTCTAGGTAAATATTAAACTGTGAGTTTTGTTCTTCATCTAAATATATTGTTGACATATCATCCGTCAGGGTTATCCATATTTTCCTTGTTTGATGTCTTTTTTTTTAATGATTTTCTTACCTTGGCATAGTTAGGAGTGTTTATAATTTGTTGGTGTAGATTTGCAGGTTGGGATTCGGGTGGTATACCAAAAATTCGTCCATCAGGTGTAGCTATTGAAGTAATGCATATAACGTTTGATTTTCCGTCTGCCGTTTGTCCCACAGCAAAATCAAACCTCAATTTATCCATGATTCGTGAAATATTTGCAGAAAAAATGTTGTTTTATAATGGTGTTTCACACTTGGTTCAAATAAGACTTAATTTCGTTTCTCTGCAATAAACAAAAGACTTTTATTCATAAATAGGTATTTACAATTTTA
>JAHDVE020002201.1:0-12022 GCA_022606495.2 Halesus radiatus | reverse complement strand
TACTCCAACTCCTACTCCAACTCCTACTCCAACTCCTACTCCAACTCCTACTCCAACTCCTACTCCAACTCCTACCCCAACTCCTACCCTACATCTACACAACTCCTACCCTACATCTACCCAACTCCTACCCTACATCTACCCAACTCCTACCCTACATCTACCCAACTCCTACCTTACATCTACCCAACTCCTACCCTACATCTACCCAACTCCTACCCTACGACTACCACTATTAAGTATTTAAAGAAAATGAAAAGAAAAAAACTTTCAATGTTAGCTTTATCTCGACAAATGGGGCCTAGGAATTTGTTGCCAAATTTTTAATTGCCCAAATCTCGTTGCGTAGGTGGAGACGCTCGGTTTGATACCCATATCGGCTAAAACTACCCCTACCCCTACCCCTACCCCTGCTCTTACCCCTATTCCTTCCCTGACCCCTACAACACCCCTAGTGATTTTATTTTAATAAATGTGTTTTGCGTAATATTTTCCCTTAAAAATATGAGCCACATCTTGCAAAATGGGGCTTTGGAGCTAACTGCTAAATTCAAGGGAAAAGTAAAAAAACAGCGCTATATAAATTTAAAAAAAAATCAGAAAAAAAATTTTCCCTACATCTACCCAACTCCTACCCTACATCTACCCTACATCTACCCAACTCCTACTCTACGAATACCACGATTAAGTATGTAAAGAAAAGAAGAAGAAAAACAGTTTCAATGTTAACTTTATTCGTGAAATGGGGCCTAGGAGTTTGTTGCAAAATTTTTAATTGCCCAAATCAGGTTGCGTAGGTGGCGACGCTCAGTTTGATACCCATATCGGCTACTTCTCCCCCTTCCCCTACTCCTACATCTACCCCTACCCCTATCCCTACACTATATCTACCTTATTTCTACCCTATACCTACTCTACCACTACCCGTATTGAGTATTTATAGAAAAGAAACAAAAAAATGCTTTCAATATTAGCCTTTTCTCGCAAAAGAGCGCCAAGAATTGAATGCTCAAATTTTCACCGAGATGCCCGGATCCGCTACGTCAATACGCGTGTTTTGATACCAATATCAGATATATTACAAAAGAAATAGAATATCAAAATTAATTATTTATAAAATATCCAGGTGTTTGATTTTCTGTGCTCCTGGGAGAAATCCATTAATTTATAATTTTATACGCAAGTTATTACCCATTTATTTAGAAGCAACAAAAAAATAAATATATTATGTCAATCTCGAAACAGATCTACATGCTCTTCGGATTCTGTGTATTTTGTCCATTTAAAAAAAATGGCGCTTTTCAAAATAAATATTTATTAAATAGCGATTTCAGTTTCTGCAACCTATTTCTCGTACGTTGAAAAGAATCAATTCATAATATCGTTATATGTAGGTACCCTTAGTCTTTTTGAAAAGTTTTCAGTACCTACCCAGTAATTATTTTCGAATAAATTCATTCAAATTCGAATGCTTTATTAGATAACATTCTCGCGTAGGTACTTTTGTATTTGCATACAATCTATGGAACATTCTCTAAGAAAAATTATGCAATATGACAGCGGGCGGGAAGGAACGAAATGGCGTTTTTTTTATATTTCCCAACTGTCATAAGTTTGAACGATTATTGTGGTAGTTTTTCCACGGGTCGCTGTAGATGTCTCGATTTTCAAAACTTCCTACGTGGTTTTTAAAAGCGATTATCCATTTATTTAACCTCTTCGACTCACAGTAATGAAAGATTAAGTATTTTCGTGGCCGACGGCAATAGTGGAAGAAAATTTTCCGCCGAGAGATCAGGTTTCTGTTTTTGTACGTGCTGTTTAAATATTCTCGTGGGCAATTATTTTTCTTTCACGGCAACACGTAGGGTGAGAAAGATCGCTGGAAACTCGAATGAAGATCGAGCAGCGCCACCAGGCGGGTACGAAGATTGCGGTTGAAAATAGAACCGACTCGATTGGATTTGAATTTTTTCTCACTTAATTGACGTGACTTCTAGTTCTCGCCGATAGATGGAACCCGTAATCGTTCAATATCTTCGATACAAATTTTTCAGTAGTTTCTAGAGATTTTTCTTAGATCACATTTTTCCCCAGATTTTTACCCCACATTTTCAACATCATATACGACATCACAACATCATATGCGACATTCACTTTCAGTAGTTGGACCGGAAAATTGACCCTTCCGGTGTTCTAAACTCTACGGGCGGTTTGGTCTACTTTCGCGAGACAGGAGAGAAAAAAAACCGTGGGGAAAAAAGTGAAATTCGTGGTTCGCGAAAACCAACCTTGGGGTGTTTTAAATGGATAGGGCGCATGGTCGTTTTCGGCTAGCCAGCCAAGTCTGAAACCGGGAAAAGTTAGAACAATACTATAGGAACAAAAAACCGTGGGGAAAAAAGTGAAATTCGTTGTTCGCGAAAACGAACCTCGGGGTGTTTTAAATGGATAGGGCGCATGGTCGTTTTCGGCCAGCCAGCCGAGTCTGAAATGGGGAAAAGTTAGAACAATACTATATACTAGGTTTTGCCTATTGCAGAGCTGCAATTGGTTATGAATAGTTGTGTATGTGTGTTTAAATGTGGATGAAGCAAGGAGTGTGTGTGTTGAAAATAATTTTTAAAACGAATGTTTGGAAAAATATTTATACTCAACCTCCTACCCCTACTCCAACTCATACTTCAACTCCTACTCCAACTCCTACTCCAACCCCTACTCCTACTCCAACTCCTACTCCAACTCCTACTCCAACTCCTACTCCAACTCCTACTCCAACTACTACTCCAACTCCTACTCCAACTCCTACTCCAACTCCTACTCCAACTCCTACTCCAACTCCTACTCCAACTCCTACTCCAACTCCTACTCCTACTCCAACTCCTACTCCAACTCCTACTCCAACTCCTACTCCAACTCCTACTCCAACTTCTACTCCAACTCCTACTCCACTTCTACTCCAACTCCTACTCCAACTCCTACTCCAACTCCTACTCCTACTCCAACTCCTACTCCAACTCCTACTCCAACTCCTACTCCAACTCCTACTCCAACTCCTACTCCAACTCCTACTCCAACTCCTACTCCAACTCCTACTCCAACTCCTACTCCAACCTCTACTCCAACTCCTACTCCAACTCCTACTCCAACTCTACTCCAACTCCTACTCCAACTCCTACTCCAACTCCTACTCCAACTCCTACTCCAACTCCTACTCCAACTCCTACTCCAACTCCTACTCCAACTCCTACTCCAACTCCTACTCCAACTCCTACCTACATCTACCCAACTCCTACCCTACATCTACCCAACTCCTACCCTACATCTACCCAACTCCTACCCTACGACTACCACTATTAAGTATTTAAAGAAAATGAAAAAGAAAAAAACTTTCAATGTTAGCTTTATCTCGACAAATGGGGCCTAGGAATTTGTTGCCAAATTTTTAATTGCCCAAATCTCGTTGCGTAGGTGGAGACGCTCAGTTTAATACCCATATCGGCTAAACCTACCCCTACCCCTACCCCTACCCCTGCTCTTACCCCTATTCCTTCCCCGACCCCTACCCCACCCCTAGTGAATTTATTTTAATAAATGTGTTTTGCGTAATATTTTTCCTTAAAAATATGAGCCACATCTTGCAAAATCGGGCCTCGGAGCCAACTGCTAAGTTCAAGGCGAAAGTAAAAAACAGCGCTATATAAATTTAAAAAAAAATCAGAGAAAAAATTGTCCCTTCATCTACCCAACTCCTACCCTACATCTACTCTACGTCTACCCTACATTTACCCAACTCCTACCCTACGACTACCACGATTAAGTATGTAAAGAAAAGAAGAAGATTTTTTTTTTTTCAATATTAGAATTATTCGAGAAATGGGGCCTAGGAATTTGCTGCCAAATTTTTATTCGCGCAAATCGGCTTGCGTGGGTGGAGACGCTCAGTTTGATACCCATATCGGCGACCCGTACCCCTACCCCTACTCCTACTTCTACCTCTACCCCTATCCCTACCCTACATCTCCCTTACATCTACCCTATCCCTACTGTACCGGTATTCTTATTGAGTATTTATAGGAAAGAAACAGAAAAAAGCTTTCAGTATTAGCCTTTTCTCGCAAAAGAGAGCCAAGATTTAACTGATCATATTTTCACCGAGATGCTCGGATTCGCTACGTCAATACGCGTATTTTGATACCAATATCAGATATATTACGAAAGAAAAAGAATATCAAAATGAATTATTTATAAAATATCCGACTCTTTGATTTTCTGTGCTCCTGTGAAAAATCCATTAATTCATAATTTTATACGCAAGTTATTACCCATTTAGAAGCCACAAAAAAATAAATATATTATGTCAATCTCGAAACAGATCTACATGCTCTTCGGATTCTGTGTATTTTGTCCGTTTAAAAAAAATGGCGCTATTTAAAATAAATATTTATTAAACAGCGATTTCAGTTTCTGCAACCTATTTCTCGTACGTTGAAAAGAATCAATTCATAATATCGTTATATGTAGGTACCCTTAGTCTTTTTGAAAAGTTTTCAGTACCTACCCAGTAATTATTTTCGAATAAATTCATTCAAATTCGAATGCTTTATTAGATAACATTCTCGCGTAGGTACTTTTGTATTTGCATACAATCTATGGAACATTCTCTAAGAAAAATTATGCAATATGACAGCGGGCGGGAAGGAACGAAATGGCGCTTTTTTTATATTTCCCAACTGTCATAAGTTTGAACGATTATTGTGGTAGTTTTTCCACGGGTCGCTGTAGATGTCTCGATTTTCAAAACTTCCTACGTGGTTTTTAAAAGCGATTATCCATTTATTTAACCTCTTCGACTCACAGTAATGAAAGATTAAGTATTTTCGTGGCCGACGGCAATAGTGGACGAAAATTTTCCGCCGAGAGATCAGGTTTCTGTTTTTGTACGTACTGTTTAAATATTCTCGTGGGCAATTATTTTTCTTTCACGGCAACACGTAGGGTGAGAAAGATCGCTGGAAACTCGAATGAAGATCGAGCAGCGCCACCAGGCGGGTACGAAGATTGCGGTTGAAAATAGAACCGACTCGATTGTATTTGAATTTTTCCTCACTTAATTGACGTGACTTCTAGTTCTCGCCGACAGATGGAACCCGTAATCGTTCAATATCTTCGATACAAATTTTTCAGTAGTTTCTAGAGATTTTTCTTAGATCACATTTTTCCCCAGATTTTTACCCCACATTTTCAACATCATATACGACATCACAACGTCATATGCGACATTCATTTTCAGTAGTTGGACCGGAAAATTGAACCTTCCGGTGTTCTAAACTCTACGGGCGGTTCGGTCTACTTTCGCGAGACAGCGGGAAAAAAAAACCGTGGGGAAAAAAGTGAAATTCGTGGTTCGCGAAAACGAACCTCGGGGTGTTTTGAATGGATAGGGCGCATGGTCGTTTTCGGCTAGCCAGCCAAGTCTGAAATTGGGAAAAGTTAGAACAATACTATAGGAAAAAAAAACCGTGGGGAAAAAAGTGAAATTCGTGGTTCGCGAAAACGAACCTCGGGGTGTTTTAAATGGATAGGGCGCATGGTCGTTTTCGGCTAGCCGGCCGAGTCTGAAATGGGGAAAAGTTAGAACAATACTATATATATATTTGCGCACGTTCCAGATTGGAAGATACTCTCAGTATCGCCCTGGTGAAAGACCACCATTCAGAATTGAAACTTTGGTTGAAATGGCTTTTAGCCGTGTTTGGTGACCAGATCTGAATAGCCAGGTATTTCCCCACCTTCCTCTTCCCCTTCTCTTTCCCCTTCCCAAAATACCTTCAGCCTCACAATTGGGGATGTCATAGTCTCACTGGCTCCATACGGTTGGGAGCAGTTGAGACGGTATTAATGTAAAAAAAAAGCTCATAAAAGTTTATACGAACAAAGGCATAATATTCCATACTTTTATCAGAGTCTCAAAATTCTTTCAGTTAGATCAATTCTGTGGTACAAAATTATATTTCAGCACATTCATAACCCTATATATAATACGAATAGACTAGAGCACACTTACAATACTCGTCTCAATTTTAATGAGCGATTAACGGTTCTTAAGCATAAAAACAAATACGGACAAAGAACTTTAGATCGCATGAAAAAAAAAAAAAACTGTATTAAAACTAAACAATTATACATATATTGGAAACTTGGCTAGCTGTAGAAAGCTATTTCAATTAGATAGTATTATCTAAGTTTTATTAATTATTTCGTTTACTATCCGAGAATTTCGAAGATTACCAGCTCTGGGAAACGAGAAGGTAGTAGTCACAAGTTCATCTCCGTTTTTTCATGCTAGCGTCTTGAATTACAACTTGGGAACATTATCACAATGTTTTCATGCAAAAAACTCTTACAACGTCAACAACGGGTATCTGTTATACGGGAAACTGTACGAATAGCTAGTAATTATGGGTTCAATCCCAACGTTTCCAAACTGCCTATGGCTAGGTACTGTGAAGTCGGCTTTTCCTGGTCAGGTAACACTAATATAGAGGTTTTAATCGAATAATCATATTAATTAACGATTTTCTGACAGATATCGATACAAAAATAAAGACTCCTCAATATTAGGGTAAAATCAATGAGGATTTAATTTATTTTTACCGTTTTTTCACATCTGAAAGAAATTATTTCCCTTAAGGCCTGTCATCTTTAGGGTTGCTATATGAAGGGTCTTTTATAGGACAGGAAGGAGGTATTGATGATACCCATGTTATAGGAGGGAGGAAATACGGGGACCGTGTTGAATACGACAACAGGTCGTAGAAGCGACGCGTTCTCATGTGACAAATGTCAACCGTGTACAAATGTTGGGCGCGCGTTTGGTGTTTTTTCCCGATTGTGTACCGGTGTCGAAGATATCACTAACGCTAGATCCTCAGAGAAATACCAGTAGAACAAGGACAGTAATCCCACCTGACATCGGGGCTCTAAAGATTGCAATCCGTTTACTTAGATAGATGATCTATCTAACGGACTGCCGATTTCTGAACGGAATCAATGATTTTTCCAGATACTTTGGTGCTCCCAACAGAGGTGGCTGCCAAATTCTACAGAAAGGTGCACTTGCGATTCGTACAGGATCAGCAGTTGTGTACTATTAAAGTATCTGCGGGCTCTGTACAGCACGCCCAGCTTCTGATAGGCTAACTAAAATTTAATAAGTTTTATTATTGCGACACCTATTTCGACATTTAAACCCATTATCAAAGTGTGGGTAGGCCACACTAAGACCACTAAGGTACTTACGTGATTTTATTTAATTTAAAAATAAAAACAATAACTTTGTTTACATCACTTTTATTTGGTATGTACTTTTGCCGACCGGGTTTTGCTACTACCGTAGCTTCTTCAGGGCAGTATAATACTAAACTATAAACTAATATACACATGTATTAGAGATTTTTTTTTAAATTAGACGAATGAAGGGCAGAGGGTGGGAGGGGAGCAGGTACCTGACCGGGAATGGCGTGTGCTTTGTTTAGTGGGAATATTTTCAGGATTGGGCTTTTATTTAAATTTATTTGATTATTAATGAGTCTACTATTAGTGTTTTTGGCTTTCCTTATTTCTAATGCTTCTAAGTTATTTAGGTTAATACCTATTCCATTTTTGTGCAGTGAACTAGTGCCTGTATTTTTATTGAATGTGTGGTCTGTTTCTAAGAGGTGGTTGGCTAGTTCCGAGAACGATTATTATTGAGAAATCTTACCCGGATTTTAACATTACGCGGCGTTTTGCCTACATAAAACGCGGGGCAATCGTTACACTGAAGTGAATCAATTCCCGAGTTGCCTAAAATATCTTCTTTATCTTTAGCATTAATTAAAAATTTATCTATACTATTGTCTGTGTCGAATGCTGGTTTGATGTCTGATGGAAGGTTTTTAACACTTTGTTGAGAAAAGTTATTGATGTATAAGATTCTATGCCATTTGTACGGTTGATTATTATTATTTATTGTATTATTATTAAGGGGGGTACTGTTGAATAAAAACTCATTTGACGATATTTTTTAAAGTTTTATTTTTTTTATTTAGGATGTTATTGACTAAGTTTTCATGGTAACCGTTATTTATTGCAATTTGTTTAATTATGGATAATGATTTTATTTACCTCACGCCTATTTGCTTTATGACATTTAAATTATAAAAATTGTTCTAAAACTACCGATCACCAGCAGTTCGGACGAAATCTTTAGGAGAATCTGTATTTTCGATATTAGGCAACTTTACCCCAAAAACCTACTAGCATATCGCTTTAAACACAGGATTATATATGACAATGTCCAAACTGCTCGCGATACTAGATCTAAAGGGCATAATCTCTTACTTATCCCTTTCGCTATAACATTATATAGCCAAATAAATATTAGATACTTTGCAACAAAGGTAAACGACGTACGTCCAATGGCCATTAGTCTGAACACAAATTACGATAAATGTAAATTGGACAACAAGATTTGGATCCCTAGCCAAAATAGGTCAAAATTCGATTTTTTTTTAATTCTTATAATTATGGTACAATTTTTAATTGATGCTTCAAACTTTTTACCATAACCATCATACTGTAAATTATAAACTGTGAACTATAAACTTTGTCTGCTCTCAACACAGGTCCTCCTAGTGAGACAGGCATGGTACTATAGGGTGTTTTTTTTAGCTGAATCAGAAGTTTCTATGATTGTTGTCCATGGTTTGACAGTTGAAAATGTCAAATTATGTTGACATTTCTGTTCAGTAAGGTTTGGCAATTCATCAGGAATCGCTTAACGCCATAACAACGCTTCCAAATTGTGGAAATTTACAATGAAAAAAAAATCTGACTGTTTGGTGCGGTTTACACGCTGGCGGCATTATCGGTCCTTATTTCTTTCGAAATGGGGAAGGAACTGCCGTTATGGTGAATGGCGAGCGATATTGAGCCATGCAGACTGATTTTTTGTTTCCAAAAATTAATCAGCTAAACATCGACGATATTTGGTTTCAACAAGACGGCGCAACTTGTCATACAGTGCGCTTAACCATCAATTTAGTGACCACTTTATTTCCAGAAGTGGTCCTGTTAAATGGCCCCCTCGTTCGTGAGACTTAACGCCTCTCGATTACTTTTTATGGGGCTATGTTAAGTCATTGGTTTATGCCGACAAACCAGCAACTCTTGAAGCATTTGAAGCCAATATTCAAGCCACCATTGACGACATACGGCCAGATTTATTGGAAAAAGTATTGAAAAATTGGACTGATCGAGTGGACTATGTAACTCGTAACTGCGGCAGACATATTCCGGAAATCGTATTTAAAAAATAAATTCCATAAAATTATCTACCAGATTATAATAATGAAAAAATCATTGCAACAATATTTCTGGCTTGTATTATTAAAGTCTCAAGCTCTTAAAAAAATACCCTATATAACCCTTATGGTATATTGAGATTGTATAGATGAATAAATAAATTTAAAAAGTAAAAGATTTATTTATTTAAGTAGAAAAATTTAATTCTTTATTCTATGAGGCCCTTAGCATTGAAATCTGTACACGCATAGATAATAATTAATTATTGTTTTGTTTTCATCATTTTATACGCTTTGCTATTACTGTTGTATTTACGTATTACCTACGTAATGACAATTCCACACTATTCCACGCTCTATCTCTTTCCCAACACCCCCCTTACTGCCGACTGCCTACCCCTGACATACCACCACCTCCACACCCCGGGAGACAAATGTCGCGCCGGCACGCCAATAGTATCACTCGGCAAACTTTGTCTAGACCTGCGTTTTTACGGCAAAATCACAGAGAACGTGGCGCACGCTATTCGCTGTAGCACACGTTACAGCGCGGGATGGCGACTCATGACTCATGACTAACAAGTACAGATTGTTCCGGAATCAGCCAAAAGGTATGCTTAAAAATTTAATAATTAAAAAAAAAAATATTATTTTAGAAAATTATTTTCGTATAATGGGAATTTGTACCTCCTAAGTCATTGCAAGTATCTTGTCAGCAGGAGCTTAATTCAACGATGTTTAAATATAGTACAACAATATTTGAATATTATACAAAAATAATCATACTATACCTACTTGCTTCTATCCGCTGAACTTTCCACTAAGATTTACTATTTCTACAGCCGTCAAACATCTGAAGCACGGCGACACTAGTGACATCTACATTTTCTATATAGTCGCCGGTTTTCCCTTATAGAATCATTATCTTAGTGTTGTTTGGCTAGATTAGACTATCTCTCTTTTTTTACGAATTCATTTCAGATTGCTTGTTATCTTGTCCCTTTATTTATTGTTATGTAACGGCAGAAGGATCCTACGAGGATTCTAGCTACTCGTGAATAATAACGGTAAAAACGACGCCAGCGCCACGTTTGCCACGATGGTAGCTTACACGCCCTTTTTTTCTTTTCTTCTTAAAATTAGGCTTCAGAGTTGTCCGCGGAGCCCAGTATAGGGCTCATAGAGTTTGCACACATTGCAGAAAATAAGAAAAATAAATAAAAATTTAAGTCTTTGAAAGACAAAACTCATTCATATTTGAATAATACCCATTGTGGTAGTGACCTATTTAAAACGAAAGCTTAAAACCGTGTGAAAAGCTTCGCAACAAAGTGAGAAGTTTTGGCAACAATCTTATGAACGAAATTACAAGGTCTATATAAAAATAAAATAAAACATAGTACGTGAATACACCATAGAATTCGAAATATTTTTGTTATTTACTAAAACTTAGTGAGTGGGTTCAAATATAAGATTGCTATCAGCAAGTGCCGCTAGCACATAAAACACAGCTTACAATTCTTTGAAATAAAAATAAATAAAAGCTCTACAGTAGCAACAGTCAGCCCGCTCACTTGGTAGAGAAGATTATCTCCACATTTATGCACCTCTAACCACAGTTGACACAGGCAGGAGGGAGAATTGTTCCCTAACACTGTACACAAAAAATTTATAATTCGATATATAAAACAATCTTCTGGAACATTCTGTTGTGGTATCATTTATTCAAACATGTCACATAATAGAAAGAACCCCTGCAATTTATCAGTTTGTCTTGTTCACGAATAAAAATGTCGTATTTGTAAATACAAAAATTCGAAACCAAGAACAGGGTTGGGAATAGCAAGTACATAAATAAAGGCAAACGCAAATGAGAATAGGTTTTTTTTTGTAAATACGAAGGTTCACTTATGCCCGATTTATGCGGGCCGATATGCTGCCTAGATTTATTGCCGTTCAATTTGTGAAAATACAATTTTTTCCGGATTCCCAACTTTTTCCATTTTGCACTACACGAATTAAGACATATTGTTTGCTTTTGCAGTTAAATCTGTTTACTTCTACTGTTATTGTGATTAATTATGTAAGGATAAAACCAAGCATGAAAAAATTACGTTTTATTTCAGGCATGAGATTTCCCAGAACTAATAAATTAAGATTTCCTACGGACAGCTTTGGAATCAGGCAAGTTAATTCCGCACATATTTGTGAAACTGAAAAAGCGGAGAATTTATTTTATCAAACAATAGTCAGTTTTAAAAATGTGTGGCATCTTTCCTACTCTCTTTTTATTAATTGTTTTTTTGTGTTTAATTCGTAGAAGTCTATTAGATATATTTTTTTTAATTTAATTTAAGCCGATACACCGGCTAAAATTCCAACGAAATCACGCGCTCCTTATGCTGGTGGCGACAAGGTTGAGATTCCCGCTTAACATCGGTCGCATGTTTCGATTAACGCAAAAAAAACCATCACCAAAATGCGTGTTTTATTCTATTCTGTAAAGCTCAGACATAATTATTAAAATATTTTACGGTGATATTCTAAAAAACTTAATTTACCACAATGAACAATACAACAATATCCGGAAAGGGGTTCGTGAGTAGGAGACCAAGGTGTGTTCTACTTGCAGTATTTAAATAAATCATCTATGATATTTCTAGACCATCAAATTC